>WSFP011539721.1:0-11703 GCA_009831015.1 Picea engelmannii | reverse complement strand
ATTATGTAAATTGAAACTAATATAAAGATACTAATATTATTAACATTGTTTTGGTATTTTGTGTTTCTTGAATATTGTGTTAAAAGAAAAATAAAAGAAATAATCATACAATAGAATAGCCAAGTGCAGAAAAAAGAGGAAGAGAAATTAGGTGAAACATTGAACAAAACAATGATGGTGAAGTTCAAGGTTGTTATGTGCATACAAGATAATTCAGACTTTCCACACAATAAACTTAACAATTAAACAATTAATTTGAGAACACCATTAAAACTCAGCCTTGCTTATTTCCTTATGCCACTTTACAAGATGCCCATGCTATCAACAACTCATCCATTGAAAATGAATGAAGGATGAATGATTTAAAAAATGAATCTCAGTCAACTATTTGCATACCTCTCTCAAAAAAATTCCTCGCCTTGCTCATTCTTTGTTTCTTTATATCTTTTGATGGGTTGTTCCAACACTTAGGGTTGATTTGGTGAGTTGTGTCCACAACATCAAAAATGATTTTGTTTAAACTTTTTCCCAATACGTGTCTTGAGAATGTTTTCTCAACATGGTCCCTCACCTCCTTGTCCATATTTTCTGGATCTTTACGAAGCATTAACCTAGTGACATCATGTTTAAACACGTGTCTTGAGAATGTTTTCTCAACATGGTCCCTCACCTCCTTGTCCATATTTTTTGGATCTTTACGAAGCATTAACCTACTGACATCATGTTTAATGCTCTCTAGAGGACCACCTAGTGACATTTTGTGGGCTAGGCTCACAAACCTAGTGACATCATGTTTAATGCTCTCTAGAGGACCACCATTTTTTGTGGGCTAGGCTCACAAACCTATTGACATCATGTTTAATGCTCTCTACATGACCACCATTGTTGCAAGCAATAACTGGTTTTTGAGTTTTCATGGCTTCAAGGGGAACGATGCCAAAGTGTTCATCCTTAGGAGTGTAAACAACACGAAGACACTATGACAGTAAGGTATCTCTCTCTTGTTGAACATGAAGGTAAGAAAACTACTTTATTAGAAACCCCTTCCCTTGATGTTATGTCTTTCAATTCTTCAAGATACTCTTTGTTTTCTTTCAAACGTTTGGCAAAGCCTCTATTTACCAAAATGAGGTCAGCCATGACAGTCGATGCTTCTTCAAGCATATCAATAGGCCTACGATACAGTCTCCTTAACTTAGTTGTGTGTTGTGCAAACAATAAATCTGGAGCTGATTCTAGGGTTTAATTACTTTCATTTATGTAAAAACTAGATATATACGATGTATATATACAAGTGATGATTCAGGAAAGTCATAATTAATTACATAGTTCACACCCTTGAAATCCATGCCATGAGCTATCATATCAGTTGCCAATAAAACCCATGTTTTCCCTCAAGAAAATTCTTCACTGCACTTTCACGTTGTGCTTGGGTCAGATGCGTCCAACAATAACAAAGTCAAGAAAGCCAACATGGTTATCACGAAACAACCACAAGTTGCATGCATGCACATCTGCATGAAAGGTTTCACAATTGAGTAAACTCCCAAACCATACATTGAGAGCAGTAATCAAACTTGCTTCTAGAAATATCCGATTGTATGGATTCAATTTTCAACCATATAATCGTTGCATTGTCAATGTTGTTTTATGTCACAGTGGTCGTCAACTTCTGGGGGACCATTCAATTTTTTATAAGATCAAAAACTTTTCTTCTGATTCTTCATCATATGATGACTTGTAAACATCATCCTCGTCTACAGTTTCATCATCAACAAATGATTTTACGGAAGCACCTTTACTATAGATATATGTTTCAACTAGATTTCTTGAGGAGAGATCGACATTTTCCTTGTTCTCATATTCATCCAACAATTCATCATCATCTGGATATGAATCGAGCTTTAAATTCATATTTGATAATGTTCGAACAAGTATCGCATCCTCTTGGGTGCTATCATCAGGATTTTTCCATAACTCATAACTCAATTCAGAATTATAGAAGATCCTAGGTATTCTCAACTCATGCTCGAAATACACCATTGGTCCTGGCATTATCTTGCCTTGTACACTTCTCACATAGGCTTGTTTCACCATGATTATCTATGGTTTAGGGAATACCATTTTCATTAGCAAGGGAAATCCTGGAACCAACTTCTTATGAATTTCTTTCTTCATTATCCATTTGAGGCATCTCCTTCAAAGGTTAATCTTTGCAAAAATTGTTTTGACCAATGCATTGTTCCTCAAAATTTTGCATGTGTTCCAAACCAATCGTAAACACTTGAACATTGCTCACGATCTCATTAACATTTATGTAATCCATGGGGCCACCTTCATTAAGTATCTTATTTTGATTACTAAGAGGAACTTGCCTTATATCATTACCTGGGGCTTGCTCATCAATTAGAAGCTCAAAGAAGCAAATGTAATGTACTAGAGAGTAGGTTCAATGATGACACATCGATAATAGTTAATAGAGCTTGGAAAGAGTTTGTATATGACTTGGAGTTTCTTTTAATACGAGCTGGAGGATGCACAAATGGAGTTAAAGTTTTGGAATTTTTTCAATTTTTGGAAGATGGGAAGGGTGGACCATGTCCTCCAGAAGAGACCTTTTATGTCTAATTAAGAAGTGAGTACAATGGAAATCAAAGTCCCAAATGCCCCTCTACCAATGATGTAGAGAATGGGCTTTATATTTAAAACAAACAAATGGAATATTTATTAAAGGACATAGTCAAATCGATTTTTAAAATGTGTAGCAACATTTTAGTATAAGTGTTCAAAAACTTTGGGCAACCAATTTGAATTGAGGGGGCAACTTGGAAATGCTTTGCTAGCTAAGAACTATTGACCAAAATGGTGGTCAACACCGATTGGTTCAGAAGAGGATATTCCTCGATGATGGGAGTGAATTCCTTTTGAATTCCACCATCAAATTCCTCATTATAAATGCCTTGATAAATAGCCATAAATATTTTTTCTCTTCACGTTTATGCTCTAGAGAATATTTTCCATCATAATTGTAACAAAGACCCTTCAATTAGCATTTTTTCATTTTATCCTATGTCATTTTGTGGACCTTGAGGGGTGGGGCAAGTTACCGAGGATATACCATATTTGGGAAGGGTCATAAAAAGTTCACCAATCAAACCTTCGGCTAGTACCTGACTGCTAACCTGAGGGAGTCGTACATCTACCTAATGGCTCTCCTCTGCAGATTGCATGGGGAGAAATACTGCTTTAGGTTTTTAGGCTTGAATGCCTCTAGCTTATACGATATCCATCTCTAGAATAAGTTTTAACTGGGGTGCCATCATCTCCAAGAAACTAAGCACTTGCATATGTCAGGCTCAAACGCCTAAAGAGGGAGAAACCCCATCCTTCTATATGGATTCTTATCTATTGGACGTCATTTTTTCCATAAATGTCTTCGTCGGAATGAAATTGAACTTGCACACATCAGAGCTCCCGGTCCATGTGTATTTCGACATCTCGTGGGAGAACAGGTACAAGAAATCCTACTCTCTCATTTGCGATCAGTTTATCGCATGTATTTATTTCTTGAGGTTCTAGAAAGAGTGCCCAAGGCTGTTGGATGCAGCCAAAAAGGTTGTATCGAAAGTTGGCCATTGGTTTTTGGATGAGTGTGATACTTACATCAGGGTTTTCGACGCCACCATAACACCCCATCTGTTGCCTGTATATGTCCCAGATCGTCTAATAATAGGGGAAATCTGTTATCAGACCATCCTGCAAGGTTATAACACTACTTTGATAAAAGATAAGAAGCGGGCCTTCATACCCTATGGTTTCATATTGGTTTCTATATGGTAAAGGACACCGCACAGGCCAAGCAAGAAGGGTTAATCCAATTGTAGTTTTGATTACAGAATGGTTGTTTTCACAAGAACAACCCCAAGGGTCTGGTCCTGAAGAATATGCAACAGGTATCATCCTGCTGTCCATATGCCCATGACAGGTTTGAGTATGAGATATTCACCGAAAATTCTCAAAGCTGGGATGAGGTGGTGGCAAGGATGGTTGACCCTAAAGCAACTAGGTTTAAGGCCATGAGTTGGGATGAGCAAGCAATAGTCTTGGAGCAATCGGCTCAAGAAATCCTTAGGGCCAATGAAGAAATGATAACACTTGAATCAATCAAAGCGGTGGAAACTCCTCAAGAAGCCACCGAAACAACAAAGATTCCCCAGGTAACCCTGGTACAAGATAGGAATTTCTCTGAGGTTCAAGCTGTACAGGGGATGGGGGGAATCATGTATCAACAGGCCCAGCTGTAAATGAAGCAGATGCAAGATAACCCGAACCTCGTTAGATGGCCAAGGCCTCCGACCAATAACCCAGAAGAAAGCCCAGCGGGGCCAAGCGGCCATCATTTCATGAACCTTGATAACATCAACGAGTCAGATAACCTTGAATCCACAATGCCATCAGTTGTATCGCCGGTAGGAGTGACGAATCAACTAGAGGTAGGCTGAGTATCAGTAGAAACAAGTGCGTCCAATCCTTTGAGCGAGTTTATTAATATATATAATGATGATGAAATCCCAGAGGCATATCGCGAGACCCATGTGCATGTCCAAGAAGAAAAGGGACCTGAGAAGACTTCTTCTCCTCCTCTCAAGTTCCAAACCCAGAAGATCCCATGAAAGGAAATATAAATCGAAAATGTTCCCGACACAAAGAGGCTCGATGCATCGGAAACCCGAGCAGAGAATCCGAAGGACAAGTCAGAACCGGATGAGCCAAAGGAAGGATCCCCGCAAAAGGAAATCGACGTTTCGATGACCGATGAACAAGTAAGTATCGAGTCTTTTCCCGACGCCTCTATTCCACTCGATACTCAGATCCCTGACAAACGACAGGCAGAGACCGGGCCTTCGAAGCACAACGAGAAATTTCAAGAACCTGACCTTGAATAAATATACACCACCGAAAATTTGGGAAATACAGTCACATGGGGTGATCAACAGATTCCTGAACCTGTGGATGCGGTAGCTGATATTTATGCGATCTCCTATGATCAAAAGAGGAAGGCCATCGTCCAAAGAACTACAAAGAAAAGGAGGATCATGTTGGATCGCTCCATCTTCATCACTACAAAGGAAAAATTTATAAATACGAAAAATGCCAGAACATCTGAGCTCCTCAGCGTGGGGATGGCGCTCTCAGATGTCACCTTGGACATAGCCAAAAGAGATGAAAAGGCATTGGTCACTGCCCTGAAGGAACTACAACATTTGTGCCACCTGGTTGAATACTATCAGGGTGCTACTCAGACCACGGTACACCTGAGAAGCAAGTTCGAAGAAGATTCCAGCCAATTCAAAACAGAGAGGCACCTTTTTACTGAAAAGATAGCTGAGCTCCAGGAAGACATTCTCATGGCACTTGCAATGTGCAATGATATGGAGCGGTGGCTTGAAAGGGCGCAACAATCCGTTGAGAGACTCGAATACACTGATGTAGTTCAACAGGGCTACAATAAAGAAGAACACGGCATCCGAAAGCTGGGCAAGAGCAGTCTTGATCGCATGAAGTGATCAGCCGGGTATTGGGCTAAGATGTCTCAGGAACCACACTGAGAAATTCAAGAACAATGGGCCAAATGTGAGAAACATTGGTGGAAAATTAACAAAGCAATGAAGGATATCAGATTCCCTGAGTTCGGAAACCCTGACAACTTCGTCGACTTGTGCGACATAGTCAAATCGCATACCAAGCAAGATTTATTGTGGGCCAAAGAAATAGCGAATGTGGCTGACACAACGCTAGGACAAGTGCAAAGATTTATGGAACATCTGATTAGAGTTCGGACTGTGCTACAACAGTTAAACACCAGTCTAGTGAAGTACCGAGTGCATGCAATGGAGGTCAGAGGAATTTACACGACTCCGATGGAGCAACACAAGTTTTCATGGGCCCAAACTTGCAATGAGTTGTTTACTAGTTGGTCAGAGTTTGAGAAAAGTCACCCTTTCAATTGATATCTCGAGTTGACTATTAAAGAAACTGTTAGAAGAGGACGCCACGTGGCGAATTTTGTTTTGTTCAAACTACACTTAGTCATTATTTTCAGTTGAATTTTATGTTATAAATAAGAACATCAACCAATTAGTTAGGGGTCGATGGTTATTGCAAGAACTTTTTCTTTCTAGTTGTTAAGAATTATTTTGAAGCTACCTTTGAATTGAGAAGTCCTTCTGGACCAAAGACAAAGTTATTTTCATCAAATGCATGTGATTGGACGTGGAGAAGAACTATTTCCTATCTCATTTCATGAATGATGTTGTAATGAGTAAGAGATATTTAATTCTATTGTCAAGTTATCTGGTGCAATATTTAGTTGTTCTTTACTTTAATGATGAAGATGAATCGTGGTGTTATTATGTGATGGATGATTAAGTAGGTGAATTATTTTTCTTTCCATTGTCTTATCGCATAAGTGTTTTCTTTATGGTAATTAGTTTCTCAGACAGTGATTGGATGCTCACATGGTTAATGTATTAGTACTAAGCCTGTGGTGTAAAATTGTTGTCTGAATGCTTGAGCAGCGGGTTATCCCAATTTCAACCTCTTGCCCAGTAGTTAAGCTTAATTCTATTTTGTTGCCAAGTTGGTTTATATCGACTTACATCTCATATCAGTCCCACCCAAGAGAAAATAAAAAAAGAGATAGTTTGAACTGAAGGAAGAGCCTTCATAAGAAAACATAAAGTCCATCGATAAATTGACCGCATCGCAAGATCTGGAGAACCATTCCACTATTAAATGCTACAGAGTCTAATTGGGCCTCAGTGGCGGGTTTGGTTCATGTTATTTAATCAAGGGACTTAGGACCCATCAACAGGACTTTCATGGATGCGGACCTGTCCTTCAAGAAAACATGAAAGATGTTGGTAGCAAGAATCCTGGTCTCATTGGATATCAGAGCAGGATTAGCAGAATATTTGGTGTTTGAAATGGTGGAAACCCATTTTCTTCAGAGCCTGGATTATGAAGGTACTCGTTTTCATAGCATACATTGTCACAAATATGGACACTTGGCCAGCCACTTCCACCTTCCCTTTTGACCTCGTCGAGGCCCTATGGGTTCAACACAAGGTAAGAAGAGGCCATCCTCCACGGTAGAAGGACTCTCCCCCACTACTGTGACACTCGATGATGCACTACCACTCCAGCACAAGTATATTCAAGAGTTAGGTAACAGGAAAAAAAAGGATATGACAGGTGCGATTTCGATTAGAGCATGCTCATTAGGCACCCTTCAGACTGCTCCGATGGAGGATGAGGGAAATAAAAGGAATTGTGATCTCCTTCATGGTATGGCATCATTTTTTGGTAATGTTTTTACTCCTCCACCTCCTCTTAATTTGGTTAGTTCCTCTTTGGCATTGTTGGGTAAGGACTATATCATCTCAGAAAAGGGGTCTCCAAACCCTCCCTTTCCGCCCCACCCCCCTTATAAGCTTCAAATACCTTGGCCCTTACTGGTCCCCCCTCCCTTCTCCCAACCTCCCCCTCTAGTCAACCCCCCAACAAAATTCTATCTCTTCTTTAGACTCGGGAGACAAATGTACCATCTATCAGTTAAGAAATAGGGCCATTAAGGGGGTTGGTCGGGAAGTAGGTCTGGGAAAGAATCTGATCTCTACCAAAGGATCAAAATCCAAGGGTCATAAGTATTTTCTTTTAAAATCCCAATATAAATCCCAGGTAGATATACCAGAAGGAAAACAAAAATCAATCGTTGGGGTGCTTAGAGCAGCGAGGACCCAGAAGAGGGCCTCACCATGAAAATTGTATCTTTCAATTGTAGAGGGTTGGAAGGTCGTCTTAAAAAATCTTCTCTCTAGAGGCTGGTGGTGTCAAACCAACTGGATCTGATTCTCCTTCAAGAAACAATGGGGGATGAAGCTTTGGTGGTCTCCTAGCTAAAATATGGCTTTAAAAATTGGGATTTCGTGGGGTTGGATGCAAATGGGCGCTCAGAAGGGATGACTTAATGTTGGAACACATTGCAAATAAAAGTCAGCACCACTTGGGGATTTGACTCGGGCTTGGGTGCTTTCGTGAAAGAAGTAGGTTCAGTTAAAGAATATGAAAATTTAAATGTGTATGGACCCTATCAAGATAAAGCCTCATTTTGGGAAGCTCTGGCTAGAAAGTCTTTCTTCTCTCACTCAAATATGATACTGGGGGAGGCTTAAACTTTTATTTAGGGAATGCAGAGTCATGGGGCCCAAACAAAAGAGTAGGTCCCCTCTCTGATTTCTTTGAGCTCTTCCTCAGAAGATTGAATCTGGTTGATATTCCCCCGACTAAGCTATGCTCTACTTGGCGCAATAAATGGGTTGGGGATGAAAGAATTGAAACAATATTAGGTCACTTCTTAATTTATGAGTCTCTAGTGGAAGATGAAAATTTGAAGCAACAATGGGTGGGCTCTAGGGGTATATCGGATCACTCCCCCATATTTTTTGAACTAGCCTTGGGCTCCAGAAAGCCCCCCAACACTTTTAAATTTAACTCAGAATGGTTAAAGGATGAAAGTTTCTCCATGCTTGTCAAAGACCTTTGGCAACCAATAGAAAATACTCAAAGAAACCCAATGGGTACTCAAATGGCAAGAAACTTGTGGTGAGTAAAGGAAGCTATTGTTATTTGGGCATGAGCCAAAACGTAGTGAGACTTAGAAGAGCTTATCGAAGTTGAATATGGACTCCAAGACTTATATGATTCGGCTGGAGGAGGATTTAGCCCTCAAGATACAAAGGAAGAATTGTTTAAGATAGAAGAAAGAAGAAGAAAGTTGTTGGAGGAAAAGGAAGTTGAGTGGCAATTGAAAAGCAAAGCTATTTGGTTAGAAAAAGGAGATGAGAACACAAAATTATTCCAGACACATGCAAAAGGAAGAAAAATTTCTAATACCATTTGGATCTTGCAACACTCAGAGGGAAGGAAGATCTCATCTTTTGATGGAATGGATGGAGTGGGTAAGAACTTCTTTCAATCTCATTTTAAAGCCACACCAGGGGCATCACTAGCAGATATAGTTAGATTAGCTCTTTTCTTCCCTAACTTTGTGGGAGAAGAGGAAAATTGTGTTCTGATGAAAGAAGTATCTGAGGATGAATTTAAAGAAGTCCTTCACATGATGGACCGTTGAATTTTTTCTGGGTTTCTATGATCTCATTGGAAATGATATTCTCAAACTGGTGGAGGAAACCAGAATTAGAGGCCATTTGCATCCACCTATAAACTCAACCTTCATAGATCTCATCCAAAAAGTGGATGATCCATCCTCTTTGAATGATTTCAGACCAATTTCTTTATGTAACTGCATCTACAAGGTGGTTTCCAAAGTCATTGCAAGGAGAATTAAAGCTACTTTTTCAGAAAAAATCTCTCCTGAACAATTTGGGTTTCTCAAAGGTAGACAAATTCATGAGGCAATAAGGGTTGCTCAAGAAGTCATACACAATTTGAGATCTACAAAGAGTAGAGGAGAAATTCTAGAAATTGATCTATCGAAATCCTTTGATAAAGTTAGTTGGTTATACTTAAGGATGCTCCTTACTCATCTAGGTTTTGAGGTCCCCTTCATAAATTGGATAATGTGTTGCATCACCTCGGTCTCTTTTGTTGTCCTAATAAATGGTTCAACATCAAGTTTCTTTCATGTCGAACGAGGATTAAGAAAAGGATGCCCTCTCTCCCCTCTTCTTTTCCTTTTGGTTGTAGAAGAGCTGAGTAGAGGCCTAGAGGAGGCAAAATCTAGAGGAGATTTTTCAAGTATCACCATCTCCCCATCCTTACATATTTCTGATCTATTATTTCTAGATGATATTCTAATTTTTTGCAGTGGGAACATAAGGGATACATAATCCTTATTGAATATTTTAGACCTTTTTGGGAAAGCAACATGAATGGAAATTAATAACAGAAAGGCTACTCTATCAACTTACAACTTGGATAGAGTAGAAAATGATCTGTACAAAAGTCTTTTTCCCTTAGATTTTAAGGAAATGGAAGAACGACTCAAGTATTTAGGATTTTGTTTAAAACCCAACATGTACATGAAAGAGGACTAGACGTGGCTACTGGAAAAACTAGAAAGAAGACTAAAAGTATGGAGCTTTAGATGGCTTTCAAGGGCAAGAAGGGTGACACTGGAAAAATATATTATAGAAGCCATCCATGTCTACTGGATGTCTTTTGCTTGGATCCCAAAAGGAATTCTTGAAAAGGCTCGACAAATTTGCTTCAAATTTATTTGGGCAGGAACAAAAGAAATTCATGTTGTTCCCTGGATTTCCTAGGATGTTCTTGAATCCCCAAAGCAACTTGGAGGATGGGGATTAAAAAACATTTTCTTGTTTGCAAAAGCACTGGCAACAAAATCAACTTGGAGGCTAATCACCCTTTAGAATCTTTGGACTACAGTTGTATACTAGAAGTATATTGCACCATCCTCTTTGGAAGAATGGGTGAGAAGTCTGATTAAGAGTAGTCGATGATGTTCAATCATTTGGAAAGCCATCATTTCCTCTTTTCAAGTCATAGGAGATGGTTTAGCTTGGAAAGTGGGAAGAGAAAATAAATTTCGGATTGAAGTGGATATGTGGTCTGGTTGTGGTTTAACTCATAGTCTTCTAGAAGATTGCATCCAGATCTTGAATGACAACGGTATCCACTTTCTAAACCAAGTGTCAGATTTAGAAAGAACAAACATTTGGGGACAACGCTGGAAGAATGCGGCTCAGGTGGGACTAGGAAATATCTTCAGTGAAGATTGGGACCAATACATTGAATCTCTTTGAAGGGCACACATCCAAATCTCAGATTTAGAGGATGAACTGGTTTGGCAATTGTCACTGTTATCGCACAATTCATACTTTCCTAAAGCCCAAAGGAAGTAGAGGCAAGATTGGATTAACAGGGGGTGACCTCTCACTGTCACCTTAATAGGAAACCCCTTTCTATTTAGGAGTATATCAATGTACCCCAGGGGAGATGTCTCGAGTGACCTGAGGGTTTGAGAAGGCTAAGGCAAGAAATCCCACCCCCCCCTTAACAAGTCATTCAATCTCTAGGGTTCTTTGTGTCTTATAGAGATGAATAAAAATATAAATGAAGTGTACATGCCCAGAAAAAGACAACAAAATAGAAAAAGGGCACTTTCCAAGTACCAAAATGATATTAATGCTTCATAAGACAATGAACTCTTAAAAAATATACTAGCTGATATAAAATTTCAGCAATAAAATAGTTTACAACAACATTGATAAATGTGTAATAGCCACAATAATTATGCTTCAAAATGCTTGAGAAAATACTAGAAAAGATAACTTTAACTAGGCAAATTGATATTAGATAGTCACAAGCAAATTTAGCAATGTCTAGCTAGCAATATATGTCACTTTTGAGGTTAATTTGTTGTTGTTAGATGGTTGTAGCAATCTTTTGCAACAAAAACAAGTTAGTTAGTGAATTAGGCTAATCTAAGGTTAGTAGGAGTTAGTGGATGTTCCAAAGAAGATAGTTTGAAGGAAGTTTGATCACTAGTAGTGAATAGACTAGTGCCTTCTACTGTAATGGAGTCAATGATAGCAACAAAAAATCTTAGAGGGAAATAACAATGATAATACTTAGTCAAAGGAGATGGAGAAAATGACA
>WSFP011539718.1:0-11703 GCA_009831015.1 Picea engelmannii | reverse complement strand
CTAAGGAAGATGCACCCTATCCTTGAACCTCAATTCAAAGAAGAACTGAATAAGTTCCTAGTAGTGAAGATCATATTCTCATCAAGGAATACACATTGGATCTCCAACTTAGTGTCAGTGAGGAAAAATAATGGGGATATAAGTATTTGTATTGATTTTAGGAACCTAAACATAGCCTCAAAGAAGGATAATTACCCTGTTCCCCCGATGGAAAACATCATGTAGTGTGTATCCGACTCTGAGATTCTCTCCCTTCTAGATGGTTTTCCGTGTTATAACCAATTATTAGTGGCCCATGATGATCAAATAAAAATAACTTTTCATACCAATTAGGGAACATATGCTTACAAGAAGATGTTGTTTGGTCTCATCAATGTCGAAGAAAGATTCCAGAGGGCCATGGACATTGCCTTCAGGGGTCTACTTGGAGAATGTGTAGTGGTGTATCTGGATGATGTTACCACCCTTTCAAGGGATTAAAAATATCATATAACCCATTTGAAGAAAGTATTTAATAGATGTAGAAGGTATGTAATCTCTCTCAATCATAAGAAATATGTTTTTGTTGTTGATGAAGGAAAATTTCTAGGCTTCATTATTTCCAAGCATGGTATGAGAATCGAACCTGAGATAACTAGAGAAATTGCAAAGATCCCCCCCTCACAACAATAAATCTATGTAGTCATTCCTGGAAAGGATCAAATTTGTAAGACCATTCGTCCCGATTTTTTTCTGAAATAGTGAAACCTATGCAAGACATGATAAAAAAGAGTTCCAAATTCAAATGGGGGTCCAAAGAAAAAGAATATTTTGATAATATCAAAAACTATATAGCACAAGATCCCGCAATGTTAAGCTTGGATTTTAGTCAAGAGTTCATGCTCTACACCTTCATGTCAGATATCACATTCACAACTGTTTTAATGAAAAAGAACCAAGAAGGAGATGAATTCCCTGTAGCTTTTATGAGTTTTGACTTACAAAAAGCAAAACTTATTAGGATATTTAGACACTTAGGAGTTAGTTAAGATATACTAGGTCTAATGTGTCATTAGGTAAAAGTGTGTTTCTTAGTTTGTTTCTTTAGTATGCATTAGTATGCATTTGTAGTTAGGAAATCTGGCAGTCACGATATGTTCCCGACATAGAGTGATCTGACAATTCATATTCTCCTCGATCTTAACAGCCATTGATCCATGTCTTAACACCAAATTGTTCCATGATCTCTATTTAAATAACCTGGAGGGACATTTTCCGATTATCTATTGTGAGAAACTCTCTTGTAAAATATCTTTGTAATCTTTTTCTTTTGCATTAATAAACTGCTCCAAGTGGCTACATTGGTTGGGGTTGTGGATGTTTCCCCGTAGGGGTTTTACCACATAAAAACATCAGTGTGTTGATATTTCATCTAGTTGTGTGAGTGGTTATTGAAGGTGTTCGTCACTTGTTGGAATACCTGTGTTTTTGAACATGGTATCAGATCATGTTTGAAGACCCACTCCTATTGTAGATCGAGATCGTGAAGCCGAGTTTACTCATCTCCATTTTTTTACATTTTAGTACATTTATGGACTGAGAGGACTGTTCCATTACGTATGGAGCACTCGTTTCAATCAGGAACACTTTTTGTTTCACTCGAAAAGGGTTATATTTTCCCAAGATACGTCCATTTCAGTCAGATCCAGAGGTATAAAGCCTGAATACGCGATTTTTAAATTTTTGCAAAGTATTATTTCGATTTTATTTTGGTTTTATATTGTTTGTTTCCAGGTTGCTACTCTTTTAAATCTACGTATGCTCTTTTCCCTGTGCCCTGTGTGATCTCGAAAAATCATAGAAATATAGGAAAATGTGCATTTTTCGGGTAAGCTAACCAATATCTAACCCTTATTGTCATCGAGAAGCGAAATTTTTCTTCTGGTGTGAAAAGGTGTTTTTTTAAACAACAACAACAATCCTCATGTTAAACAATACAATATGTTTTGCTAGCCTATTTGTTTAAAAGTTTCCTTATTAAGTAAGAGGTCTTGAGTTCAATTATCTCTTTTAGTTACTTTTTTTGAAAAATTTCATGCTCCATTGTAAAGTGTATTTCGCTTCAAGTATAAAAGTGAATCACTATAAGTAGCTTTAATATTTTAGAGTTAATTATATTGCATGCATATTTTCTTTTATAAAGTAACTTCATTGTAAAAGTGATCCACACTTATTTTTATAAAAGTGGGTCACTTCATCACATGGTCCTTTGGTTATCGTTTATGTCTTTTTTAAAAAGGGCATAACTTTCACATCCGAAGTCCATTTTCAGTGCCGTTTTTTTAAACTGTCTAAGTTTTAGAGATATTTCCATATAGATCATTAGTTTTAGTTTTAAATCCATATTATCTACATATTTAATATGGATTCTTCAAGTAATATTTTTCTTACCAGCACCAACTACTTCCAATGGAAATCCCATACAGAGGAATTATTAAGAAGTAAAGGCATGTACTGGATTACCTTGGGAAAGGAAATAGAACCTACTGATATTGATAAGAAATTTGAATGGGCTAATAGGAATGAAAAAGAACGTGGCATAATCAGAATATCAATCTCTCCTGATTTAAGGTTCCACCTTCAACAAATTGATAAACCCAAAGAATCTTGGGAAAAGATGTTGTTTATTTGGGTTAGTTGTCATTGATGTCAACCCTTGAAGAAAGTCTGGTAGAGAATTTGGGTAGCACAAAGTTTTGGGTAATGGACCCAAGTTTGTTTGATGGATAATGGTATGAGTTTTAATATATTTTCAAGTAATACTATTATGTATGGATAGTACATGTCATGTCATTTTTGGTGGTATGTGGAACATCACATAACTCCTCGCGGTTAGAGAGTTATGGCCATGTGAAGTTGGATAACCCCCATGAGTCATCTAGAAGCCCCAAAAAGTCAACGTAGTCAAAGTGTTTGCAAATAAGAAATTATTTAAATAATAAAGTGAAGTGATGAGTGTACTATAAGTCAAAGTGGATACAAAAGAAATTATTTAAATAATAAAGTTAATGGAGAAATTACTAAGTGGAAAAGTGGTTAGAAGTGGGTTAGCCCTAAAATAAGGAAAGTGGTTTAAGAGATTTTAGAAGGTAAATAATAAAGTAAAGTGATGAGTGTACTATAAGTCAAAGTGGATACAAAAGAAATTGTTTAAATAATAAAGTTAATGGAGAAATTACTAAGTGGACAAGTGGTTAGAAGTGGGTTAACCCTAAAATAAGGAAAGTGGGTTAAGATGGTTAAAAGGTAACCCCTTGATGAAGCTACATGAAAGTATAAATAAGAGGCAAGGATCTCTTGTTTTAATTATACTTGAGCATATTTAATATCTACAAGTGAGTGAGGTAACCAAAGGATATCTAAGCCAAATTTCAAAATGAAGGTGAAGTAAAGAAGACTGAAATTCAAGGGAGGATAAATTCTCTTGATGATGCTTTCTAAGGTATATTATTTACAGGTCATCTCACTATTTTTGAAATAATTTTTTTTATAGAATGATTCAGAATGAAAAATCGAGAGGTCATTGAGGAAACATATACAAGTAGTTTTGATAAAAAAATTCATATTTTGGTTCATTGTACTTTTGGAGTTACACTTCGTCGAAAATTGGGTTTGTGGCTAGTCCTGAAACTAGTCTAAAACAAGTGTTTCGAGTAAAAACATCATAATTTATTCATAACATATAAAAATTCAGTAAGACCAAATGCATTGGTTTGAGTATAGTCTGTAGTATTCTGTGTACAATTTTCAGATCCATACAACAAATATTTTGTGTGGGGCTTTCTCTACAAGTTCACTCTCTAGAATAAGCCAGAATTCAATAAGGTATGTCATTTTTGCTATAACTCATTTTATGAGAGGTTCCAAGTAGTGAAATATGGAGAAATTGCATAAAAAGCATTGAAGAATATTGTGTACCATTTTCAGATCTTTATTCATTACAGGTACATAGTTATGATTATTTCAAGTTAGGGTTGTTGACTAATCCAAAATTACTCATGTGAGACTAAAGTAAAGTTTGATGAAAATGTTAGTCTTTTGTTGTTAAAGTTAAGGAAGGTCTGTAGGCATGTGATAATATACACCAAGTCTGTTACAAAGTTACAAATCAGATTTGGATGATGAAATTGATGAGGGATTTTGGTTGAGGTACATGTTGGGTACATGGTTGAGACAAGTAGTTGATGAGTTGGCGCATACATGAGGTGTATAGTTGATGATGTTGGTACATCTTGATGAGTCATAGTTTATGTGTATTTGATGCATGATTGGTACATATATGGTGCATGGTTGATGCAGTCGTTAATGGTATAGGTTGAGGTACAGGTTGATGCATGGTTGATGCACTTGTTTATGGTACAGGTTGTTTATGGTACAAGTCGATTACAAGTTGTTTGGTGTAGGTTGATTGGTACAAGTTTAAAACAGTATATCTCACAGTGATAGTGTAACAGTGGTTCCATCATTCTACTTCTACTTTAGGGCAGTTGGATGGGGCATGGACAGGTGGTTATAGCCGGAGAACATAGGAGGTTGTAGCCTCCTTTGGTTGTAGCCAGAGAATTGGGGAGTTGGAGCTTCCTTCAGGTTGTAGCCTAAGAAACTAAGGGGTTAGAGCCTCCTTCTGGTTGTATCCATAGAATTGGGGAGTTGGATATTCCCTCAGGTTGTAGCCTAAGAAAATAGGGGGTTGGATCCTCCTTTCAGTTACAATTGGAAAACAAACGAAGTTGGTGCTTGCAATAAATGTAATTCTTAAAGACATATAAGAAAAAGAATTATGTGGTTTTCTCCTACTTTGGGTTTCCACGTAAAACATTGGTGTACTGTGTATGTGTATGATTACTCATTTGTTCATTGCTTATTTACTCTCCAAATATTGCATGATAATTCTACATTGATATAACACTTGCATTTTGTGGTTAAAAAGGATTCAATTGTTCTATTACTGATTCACCCCCCCTCTCAGTAATCCAACAATTGGTATCCGAGCGAGGTTTCTTCAGGAAACAGTTTAACCACTGGAAGAAGATCATGGATTATTCTGAGAATGGAGTACCAATGTTTAATGGTCATAATGGTTTAAAGTATTGTAACACATCAGTTTTTGAACCCCCATTTTAAATAATGTATCGTTACAATGTTGAGAGGCCAGAGTGCCCAAACAATTATTAAAAGGCCAGTGTGCCCAAGAAATGTAATGTTTTGATCATTATTAATAATAGATACATCGTTGGATACTAGAAGGACAAGGACTAGAGTTATAGGGGCTATGATTCCATGAGAGAGGGGGCTTGAGGGGATAAATATTTATTTCCTATTTTAGTTACCCTTTTGTCTAAGGGAGTGGATCAGTTACGTGAGCTTCTTGGGGAAGGCCAAGAGGTTCTTGATTCCCCATGAAAATACTTAAACTCACCCCTAGTCTATTGTTGGGGGTTGTTTGATTGCTCGATCACTCATTTTCTCATTCTCTCCTTCATTCTCTTATTCTCGCTCGTCCACTTGCTCACTAGTTCATGCGTTCATTCACTTCCTCACTTGTTCATTCATCATGTCCTTACCTATCACTCATTGATCCATCCTCATCTGTGTCTTGTCTTGGGGAGCAGAAAATGAACTACTGAAGAGCATCCATGGTATCATTGGTTGTAGCGGTGATTGGTGCAATCCAGCCATGACTTGAGGCATGCATGTCTGAGATGTGTTGTCCTAGGTCCATCTTTTTTCACAGTTGCGAGTCCTAGGAGTTCCATCATTGAGATTCTGGACCAATTGTGTTGGATCCCTGCAAGGAGAAGGACTGTCTGAGGGACTACGTGGAAGAGAAGGGTGGAGGTCCATTATTTTGGGTGGTGCAATATGGGTAGAAGAGAGTTGGGTACTTGGATTGTTATGAGTGTTAGGAAATCCTATGAGATCGTGAGTGTTGGCTGGTTTGGGAATCCAAGTAACACTCTAGAACCGTCCTTATGGATTCATAGCCCTGGCTCGGGGGTGACACTATTGTTGAGATTCATAGAAGTAGTGTCTATGGTTGGGTGGAACTTCCTTGGTCTGCAACCAATTGGTGTCTTCTTTTATAAAGATAAGTGCTCTCTTTTATGGTATTATTTATCTGTATATGAATGTATTCCATTGTGTATTTATTTATCATTTAATTTGAATCTTTAGAATATGCATGATTGATGGTTATTTATGTGCATGTCATTAGACCTTTTCTTTTATGCGTCCTTATTAATTTGAAAAGGTATCGATAAGGAAAAGAAGTCCAAGGGTGGGCTTGAAGGTGGCATACCCCGGCTTGTGGGTGGTTGGGGACATTACAAATTGGTATCAGAGCCTGAGGTTGAAACACCGGGCCAGTATGGGCTAGATATATTGGTTAGAGTCTCGTGATTGAGATTGATTTATGACCATGAATTCAAAAATCTCAGGAGGAATGGCATTGCAAAGTTCGCGCAAAAGCCAAAACGTCGGAGATCCTTTGTAAGGGATCGAAGAATCATGGTTGTCCCTTTCGAATTTGGGAGAGATCAACACTATGGGATCAAGAAGGATCTAGATCATTGGATCGGAGGGTCGGTGAGTAGGAGCCATCTGATGAAGGAAAAACCAGAATTTGGGAAAGGCTAAATCCCAGTCGTTAGATCTAGATTGTTGATCATCAGTCATCAATCAAGGCCAATACTGAAGGGTAATACTTTGTAACTTTGTCGCTTCGGCGATCTTCGTAGACATGCAAATATTTAATTGCCGAAGGTCGAAGTCCCGAAGTCTTGTCGACTGTTAAATGGAGCGGTGGATTTTAGGAGTTTTAGGGACCCTCAGATCTAGCAAGTATTCAAGAGTATGGAGTGTGTTTATGCACAAACTCCTAAAGTCCCGATGCTCAGAGTTCATCTTGACCATTCATCAAAAGGGATAGATGTCGGTAGATTGGCTAGTTTGGAAGTTTGGTGTTTGGAAGGAACAATTTTTTCTAAGGAGAAATCTTCTGAATCTACGAAATCCTTAGTTAATCCAAACCATCCATTAAGGGAGACATGTGGCAACATATCATGCAGTCTAGAGACTGGGCACTCTAGAGGTAAAATATGTGACAGTTTGCGTTGGGTCGAGAACTCCCGAAGGCCAGAGTACATATTGACCATCGATCCCAGAAAACATGTGGCATTATATATCACAGTGGTTCGTAGGATCGACACTCTGAGAGAAAGTGAAGGCGGGGAGTTTGAAACTCCCAAAGCCCAAAGAGCTGAAGCGATTCATAGTCCTCGATCTGTAGGAGGAAACACATTGATAGATCATGAACTCCAGGTGAAATATTTCTAGGAGGGAGAAAGTGGGGAAAGTTGAGACTTCCGAAGGTCGAAGTCTCGAAGTGGATCTCAATCATTGATCATGAATGAGGATGAGAACCATTGATCTAGTCTTGGTTGAAGGTTCTGAAGTTACGAAGTGCCAGGAGGGTAAGCCTTGGGTCACAGCCCAAGGCCACAGACAAGGAAGGAGCTAGAGAATGTCATTGTGAGATTGGAATCGGGCACTAAGGAAGTAAAACCCAAGGATATTCATTGATCTGTGAACATAAAATCTAGTTCGCATCCCACTATTTTCTAGCATCGTTGATCTCATCAGGACAAGGGATCAATGACCACAATTTAAAGGAGATTTGGGTGATCACTTTTCAGATTGCGAGGGTAGAGCTCTTTGATAAAGAGCGAGCATGTTGTCAGCCCACAATTTTTGTTGACCTTCGATCTTATCCCTCGATCGATTTTCAAACACAGGATCTCTGATATAATATTTTTTTTCTAACACAGAAAGTGCCAGGAAGGATTTGGCCATGGTTTTGAGCCATGGTCACCTGTGGAAGTGATTTGAAGGGAGTGCCTATGCATAATTAAATTCTATATCGGCTAAGGGATAACATGGAAGTATTATACAGTGCATATTGATACATATATGTTCTTCATGAATTGAGAAGAAGAAAAGGGACCTGTAACATGGTTTGGAAAATTTTATTTATCATATGCTTAATTCTAACAAAATGGTCACTTGCACATTTTTCAAAATTAAGGGGTTTAAACACATCAACTCAGAATGTATATTGAATAAATGGAAGAAGGCAAGGGAGCCTCCAGCCATGATAAGGAGGCCAAAGGATAGAATACCAAAGTTGGTAATGCAGAGACAGAGTCCAATGGATGCAAGGAAAGAGGAGAGCAGGAAACATTAATAGAAACTGTAAGAAGCCTAAAAATATAAGTGCAGAGCTACAAAGAAGACAATGAGATACTAATGAGAGATACAATTTAGATAAATGCTCAAGTGATGCAGATCTTAAATCACTTTCAGAGGAAAACGAAGAAGGGATCAAACTCAAAACAAGAGGAAGAAGGAAGGTTTCGTGAAAGAAGAGAGGATCATGGAAGAGTTGGTTATTTGAAAAGTGCCAGTAGAACTCATAGACACCACTCACCTCCTTACTCAGAAAGAAATGTTTATGCATCAGAAGATTTCATAAGCAGTCTAGAGGTGTTTCCTAGTAGGCACCAAAGAAGGAGATAGGAAGTGGACAGTTTGCAAGGAGAGTTGAGGAAGCTTAAGCCACCCTCTTTTAATGGTGAAAAATAAAGAGAAGATGATGTTGAAGCATGGTTTCTTGGACTTAGGAGGTATTTTAAATTGCATAACTACTCATCAAACCAAGAAGCTAGGATTTCCACCTACCATTTACATGGGAAAGCTTTAATGTGGTGGGATCAACTGAAGCAAGTTGAACACATTAATGAGAATAGGATCA
The DNA here is from genome assembly GCA_009831015.1 of Picea engelmannii. Lineage (NCBI taxonomy): Eukaryota > Viridiplantae > Streptophyta > Pinopsida > Pinales > Pinaceae > Picea > Picea engelmannii. Next base: position 2,855 of record WSFP011539718.1, on the reverse strand, counting down.
CTTGGAAGAAATTCAAGAATTACTTCCAGAAGGAGTACCTATCAGAGCATTTATATGACAATAAAATGTAGTATTTATTTGAACTCGAGCTAGGAAGCATGACTATGGTAGAATATGAGAAGAAGTTCTTAGGATTGCTAAAATATGTTGGGTTTATAAATGATGAAAAGGTAAAGATACATAGGTTTTTGAGTGGAATGAGAGCCTTTTATAAAAAAAATATTAGGTATGATGAACCCAAGACCTTGACTGAGGTCATCAGGAAGGATAAATACCTATATGAGCAAGGCCAGGGAAGAGAATCCCTGCAGAAATCTTGGAAGGATAAGAATAAGGAGAAGTCCGATCAGAGGAGGAAAAGATTCAAACATCCCTTCATTAGGAATGAACCTAATAGAAATCATCAAGATCAGTATCCTAAGGGTGAATCTAAGAAAGAAGACCCCTTGGGAAAAATAAGAAGACCACCTATCCAATGTTGGGGATGCAAAGAAGATCACCTATACAAGGATTTACCACATAGAAAGGACAGAGTGAAGACTGTGCACAATGTCCAAGAGGCTACAACAGTCAAAGATATGGGAATAATATATGCAACTTTAGATGATCGACAAGGAAAGTATCGGTCCAATATGATCGAGGTGGAAGGTAATATCATAAATTAGTCTGTCGCTATTTTAATTGATTCAGGAGAAAGTCATTGTTACATTGATCCTAGAATAGTGGATAGATTACATTTGGAGAAAAGTAATATTGGAAAATCAAGTCTGGTTCAGCTAGCCACTGGAACCAAAAGGAGAATCCATGATATGGTTAGAGGATGATCCATAAGTATTAATGGTTTGAATACAAATGTTGATCTAAATATCATACCATTGGGGTCTTATGATATTCTAATTGGAATGGATTGGTTGGACAAGCATCATGTTTTCCTAGACTATCATGGCAAGACATTTACATTTCTTGATGAAGATGGAAAATAGAGCACTATGAAAGGAGTTCCAAGACCCATCTTTATACGGGAGATTTTAGCCTTACAACTGAAGAGATGTTTTAGAAAAGTATGTCAATTGTATTTAACTCATGTGGAAGATACAAAAAATACAAAAGGGGCAAGCCTTGAATATTTCTTGGTACTACAGGAATTTGAACATGTATTCCAAGAAATACCAGGGTTTCCACCAAGAAGGGAGATAGATTTCTCTATCAATTTAGTGCTAGGAGCTGCCCCGGTGTCAAAAACACCTTACAGAATGAGCACGCCAGAGTTAAAATAATTACAAATGTAGTTGGAGGAATTGTTGAAGAAAGGGTACATATGTCCAAGTGTTTCACCTTGGGGAGCACCAGTACTCTTTTTCAAAAAGAAGGATGGAACCTTGAGGCTATGTATTGACTTTCGACAACTGAACAAGTATACTATAAAGAACAAGTATCCTCTACCCAAAATTGATGACCTCTTTGATCAACTAAGAGGAGAAAATAGATTTTCAAAGATTGACCTGAGGTCAAGATACCATCAGGTAAGAATCAAGGAAGAATACATTCATAAGACAACCTTTAGGACCAGGTATGGGCATTATGAATTTGTAGTGTTGCCATTTGGACTGACCAATGCACCAGCTATCTTTATGTGCCTAATGAATGGAATATTCATAATTGTTTTGGATAAGTTTATCATAGTGTTCTTGGATAACATACTTGTCTATTCTAAGTCTGAAGAGGAGCATGGGCATCACTTAAGACTAGTATTGCAAGTACTGAGAGAACATTTGTTGTATGTGAATCTAAGTGTTTTTTTTATCAAAATAATACCCATTACTTGGGACACATTATTTTAGAGCAGGGCATAGTAGTAGATCTAGAGAAGATTGAATCCATTAGAGGATGGACAACACCCAGAAATGTGTTAGAAGTCAGATATTTTATAGGATTAGTTGGTTACTACAAAAGGTTCATAGTAGAGTTCTCTAAGATTTCTCATCCCATCAGTTCTTTGCAAAAGAAGGGAACTAAATTTGAATCGACACCTAGAATTTTAATCTGTCGAAGGAGTTACTAGTGCACCTATGTTAAATATTGTTGACCCAAATGAAATTTTTGTGGTATGTGTTGAGCACTCAACACACCCTAAAAGTTTATGTTCATTTTTAACTTTTGGGTACCACTTGATCCTTTGCACTGTCTGTTTTTCCTTCAATATGAAACCGATACCTACGCTTATTTCTTATGTTTCATGTTTGAATTTTCTAAAGTGTTCCTGAACATACAACAAAGAATCATCTTAATCGTTAAAGGACCCTTAACAAGATACTTAAGGAATCGGTACACTAAATCTTTCCCCGACGTGTTTAGGAGTTCGACATCAATAATGTTAAAGGTGATGAAAATCGTTTGAGAAGTTTCAAATAGTCGGACGTCGATGTTCATCGGCGTCGGCAGATGAAATTACTTCTTTTACGATTGAACTTTGGCAGAGGTATCGCCGAAGACCGATCCGTTTGGCTTCGTCAAGAAAATGAAAAGGTAAGCGTCGCACAAGAGGAGAGTGGTATCGCTGATTGCCGACACTCGACACAGTTTCGGCGTCGAAGAGTTACAAAACAAAATACACATTAATTTTACATTTTAAAGTGTCGATCCCCGACCTCCATGCTGGAGAGATACGACGTGATGAGACATTTTACCCATGGATCCATTAGGTACGATGCATTTAAAGTGTGAATAAGATTATGGATTACGCATTAGTTTCTAATCCATGCGTGAATCAAAGGAATCCATTTTAACTTTCTGATACAATGCATCTGCCTCCGTGCCTCTGTCGTTAACCAGTTATGATTTAATTGTGAAGAACC
>WSFP011539717.1:0-11703 GCA_009831015.1 Picea engelmannii | reverse complement strand
TTTCATTTAAACCTTTTAGGACCCATGCTTTTCTATGTTTAATCTTGGAGATATGTTAATGTGAAACCTTGTAGTCTAAACCTTCTATTGGAGATATGGAGATATTTTCTGTTTAATTTATTCAAAATGAGAAATTGTTGTATTTACAGTTGAATTTATTCATGTATTTATATTCTCAAATTTTGACAAAAAATACCACAATAATGTAGAACTTATATTCCCAAATTTTGACAAAAAATACTACAATAATGTAGAACGTTTAGACAATGCCATGTGAAACACAGACACATTGATATAGATATGCTTATGTTAAACACACACATTGATATGGAATGATTTGATTTTGAGCTAGTTATGCTCATTGTTTATAAATATGCTAATGTTAAACACACATTGATATGGAATGATTTGATTTTGAGCCAATTATGCTCATTACACATTTGATTTGATTTTGAGCTAGTTAGGCTCATTGTTTATAGATATGCTAATGTTAAAAACACACATTGATATGGAATGATTTGATTTTGAGCTATTTATGCTCATTGTTCGAAGGGTTTAGTGCTCATGGGCTCATTGTGGGTTTAGGAGATTTACAAGAATGTTTTATAATTTATCATTATAATACATATGACAAAACTTTTCTCATTGAGGTTTCGAGGTTTCTATTATTTACTTTATGCACCTTTATGTAGGGTCTTTAAATATGACTTTGATTGGTTTTATCCCTTATTCATTCCTAATTGGTATTTAAAATTGTATAAAAGTTATTAAAAAATTTAGCATTTTGTTAAAGGTTTAATAGCTTACCTTAAGGGGTTTTAAAAGAATGCTAGGATGAATGAATGGGATGGACTTAATGTTGTGAGAGGGGGACATAGGGAATTAGACACATGTTCGAATGATTACTTGATGACATCAAATGGTTTCAAGTCTTTTCATTTGAGCCATTAGTCATGTCATACTTATGCATCATGATTATTTAACATGAGTTGAAGATTCAAAGTCTAATCCACTTAAGAGTGAAAAAGACAAATTGGGTTGGATGCTACAGGAGCTTCCACATGTCCAGATTTATGATCATACTATAAAGCTCATGAGTAAGCAAAATCTGTTAGAAAAGTACTCGTCGTCAGCGATAGCATGCAAAGTGGGATGTGCCATCATTTGTACCTATCAGTGGTCCAGAAAGTTACATCGTTCAATTGTCTTATTCAATGTGTTTTCAAAACTGGCGCCTTGTTCGTTATCTACAACAACAAATTTATTTGAATCAACCCCTACAGAGCTAGCAAATCTCCTTGACTCTCGTTGCATAGCAGACAGATCCATGTTTTATAGCCAAGAGTCTAGTCTTTTGGTCGCGACTATGCTTATGGGCACGAGTGGACACATGAACAGGAAAGAACTCGAAGGGCTCGGAGTCATGGAGGCTTACGAAGAAACCCAAATCATTTTTTATCAGACAGGGTGGTATCTCTTCTGCACTAAACTGGATGGTCATCATTATGCTATAGCTAAGGCGTTTGCAGAGAGTTTTAATGGACAATGGGCCTGAGTTGGAAATTTGGCCATGCAATTTACTAAAGAATCCATAGCAACCTCCCCACTGATGGCGAAAGATGGTTTAAGAATAAATTGATCACAAGTGGAGACGTTAATCAGTTTTTAAAACCTGAACACAAAGACCTTAATTGGGCCAAGGGCATCCCTAGGGATTGGATTGTTGATGAGTGGATGGAAGCATTGCTCATGCTTAAGAGGTTCATCACTTGTGAGGGGCGTTATTCTATTGTGTTCTTATTCCACCTGTGATTTTTTGCTTCATCTAGTAGGGATTAAGAGGATGAATTTACCTTACTATTTCTTACGAGATCTCAACAAGATGGCTATGAGAGTTCAAGCGAACCCCAAGACTCCTCCTCATAGAATTTTTCATCAAGGGTTGATTAAGGTGCCTGCTAATGCCAAATTAGGGAAGTTGCAGAAGACTTGGGATCAATTCTTGATCCAATTAGGGTATGAGAAGGAAAATCATGCATCTGCTTCTCATTCACATAGAAATATTGTTAAGCATGATCAATAAACTCCAACTAATGTCGGCCAATCCACTCCTGCAAGGAAGGGTAAACGAGCAACATGTTTCGAGACTCCAAACGAGCCTGTAAAAACTACATCAGCTAGCCAGTGAACAGAGGCAAGGTCTTTTCACAAAGTAGGTGGAGGTATGCACCCTTTCCCTTTTGCACAAAAAACTTATTTGGAAAGGGCTAAAAGGATAGCAGAACCTAAGGTTTCAGTGGAGGACCAACAACTTGTAAAAACAACAAAAGAACTTGAAGATCATGTACATTTTAAAGAGCATATCCCAGAGGTCAATCCTCATGCCTCGAGTTCCTTCGATGATGATACCTCTAGGTATCGAATTTTAGTAAGAAAACGAAACACAAGGCCTCAAAACAAGTTCAGGTTAAAGTTTAAGACAATGAATAAACCTGCCATCTCAGAGAAGGTTATCATCATTGATGAAGAGCCTGTCAAACCCACGAGAAAGACATCTACAAGCAAGAAAACTCCTAGCACTAAGCCTATGAAGGATAAAGCCAAGAAGGGTGGTTTGATTATACATAAAAAGACAATCATTGGGAAAAACAGAGTTCTTACCAGGAAACAGAGTAAGAAAAATATGAAAATCCCAAACCCTAAGATTGGATCTGAAGGGAATGAGCCTAAATGTATTCAAACCCGATCCTAATCTAAGCAGACCAGGAAGAATAACCTAGAATCACTGGTAGAAGCAACCTCCTCCATCCTGCATAGAAATTTGTCAATTTAAGAATATCACTTCTAGGATAAATCAAAATTTTGAGAGTTCAAGTAATGAAGGATGGAAAAAATATTTTGGTTCCTTATGTCTAAGGTATCCTGCTCCTTTTTGGTCATGTCCAACTATAACCCAGGCAGAGAAAATAATTTAATACAGGCGGGATTAGTTTTTGGAAAGTCGCTATAGGAAGTTCCTGCAATCGTTAAACAAAGAAATGAAGGTGCTACCCTGTAGCAACCGATTTTGTTGTTGTTCACATCCAGTTTCAGATTTTGCAATAGGGGAAGGCTGTGAATTATGTAGCCATGTAATGGATAATTTTTTAAAGCTATGCAATGTTTTGTGGAGCAAAAAATTGTATTGAGATATGAAGATTGATCTAGATCAACCACCTGTGTTGAGTTGTCAAAGGATCAGTTTCAAGTGGAGCTTTGAAGATCGAAGATATCTGGGAAAGACATGGATAAAGAAACAATGCCATTATTCAAATTCAAATCAAGTCAAATCAAGAAGATGTATGCAAGGTTGTTGCCTTGATGTTAGGAGCTTTTTGTAAATTGTTATGATTTGGTATATCAACAGTTAGGAACTGAATTTCATTTTGAGGTTTTGTAGAGATTTGCTTTGAGGTGTCCATGATTCTCAAGATTGAYCCTAAGTACATGTAACTTATTTTGAAACTCTATATATTGAATAATATAGATGAGGAAAGGGTTGGATCCCTGTTTGTCTTAATTTTTTTTATCTTATACAAGTGTTTGGATCGACCTTATCTGTGTAAAGATTYCAGTGGTTAATGAAGTCATTAGTTGGTGTGTATCATTCTCTTTTGTATATCATTTMTAATTCTCCATCTTGAACACAYTATTWCTATTATATGATTCTATTGTTGTATGTATGTGTTGAGAGGGTTTATCTATTTTTATAGTTCAATMTGCACCACATGTGTGTTTAAGATCCTTTAAATCTGGTTYAGAAAGGATTTCTRAGTTTGAGATTTATTATTCTACTGRTTAATTATATCAAAGAACRTATTKCTCTTTTATGATTATTAGTCTTGTTGAACTTTCTATTCTTCAACATATACCCTACTCTCACTTGGCTCAACTAGTGGTTTTGTTTACCTAATCTGTTGCACATAGAAAATATATCTTGACAACTTATCCTTTAAGCCCCTTTAAGATCAAGAGTGTGATCCTCCCAACTCTTAAATTCTTTTGCTTTTAAATTTTTGAAATAAGATGTGTTAGACTTGTTCCTAAAGCAGCCTAGAGACAATTTCTAGCGCTAACATCTTTTGGCGCCGTTGTCGGGGATGAAATGATGAGATTTTTCCTGGGTGGAACGACATGATATAGATCTAGTTATAGATGGTGAAACTATAACTAGGCACAATTGACTGCATATATTTTCACCTGGTGACTCCAAATTAGACACTCTAGCTCCGAAGAGAAAGGGGACTAGAGCCCATCAAAAATCCCCCAATGTGCCTGCTGTTTCAGATCCTGAGAAGATCCTCAAACAATCCAAATCTCTTAAAAAATTAGGGCCAGAAAAATTGTTTATTTTACCTCCTGTTGAAGGATCTACCTCAGGGAAAGAGGAATTTGTTGAACCAGAGTATTTTTACACACCCTATCCCGAGAGTAGAATTAAATTTGAGGAAAGCTTTGAATTCCTTGAAGAAACATAGTAACTTCCTTTGGAAAAAATATTAATCCTCGAAGAAGTTCAAGAAAAAAAACGTAATCTTAACCTCCAAGTTAATATCCTTGCAGCTGGAAAACTTGCTGAAGATATTTTCCAGTCCTCTCCTAAGATTTATTTGGTGAATATTCCTAAGCTCTCATTACCTCAATCACCACAGTCCTACATACAAATCAACCTTTAGGTGGTCAAACAATCGTTGGTGCAACACCTCCCAACCCAATGGATGCTATCAGGGCTGCCATATATGCACCTTTAGTATTGGCAAATAATCTTCATCCTCTCCCAACAACTGATTACATGAAGTACCTTCCAAGGTTTGAAAATGAAGGGGAAACAACTGCATAAGAGCATTTAACTGTTTTTTATTCCTTTGCTGATAATTTCCAAATGGATTATGATGATGTGTGGATGAGGATTTTTGTTCAAAGTTTAGATGGAGAAGTGAGGAATTGGTTCTGAAACCTTAGAGCCAACTCTATTACCACTATCACAAACCTTGATGCCACCTTCTCGAGAAAGTGGGGAAACAAGAAATATAATTTGTATTACATGACAAAATTCAGTAATCTTCAAAGAAAGAATGGTGAATCTGTTTTTGAATTTTCTCAAATATTCAATCAGATGTATCAGAAAATACCAGATGATATTAGACCAGCTGAAAGGTTAGAAAAAGTTACTTATGCTAATACTTTTGATGCTGATTTTTGTTTGCTTCTTAGGGAAAGAAGATCGGCCACTCTGGCTGATATGAAAGATTCAAATTGTTAGCACTAAAATTCACCTCTAGATTGTGTTGGAGGTAAGTCCAGTACCCATCAGTTTATATGGTACAGTTGGTTTTAAAGAGGTCAAATGGGCGCAAACTCAATGATGATAATGTTCTAACTTAGAAATTTGGACTAGCATGCACAAGCATTTGAGGTTTGAAATCAATTTCAGTCAGTAAGTTGGAGTAAGGGTGAATAGAGGGAAGACTTTGGTGAGGAGAGTGTAGAGATCTGTGGTGGACATTAGGTCTTCGAGTAGCCTAAGGAGGAAAAAATTAAACACAAGATCCTCTTGAATTCAAATCTCAAAGAAACTGAAAGAAATTATAACAACACTATAATCAAACATCATCATAATACAATTACAACAATTCATGTGAATCATTCATTCATGAACTTTCTCAATATCATAGGAAAATAAGATGGAGAAAGAAAAATGACTTAGATTAACCAAGATGTCTCAAAAACAAATACATAACCAGAGAACCAATGTTCTTCATAAAAATATTACAATAGCAGGGAGCCTAGCTCAACCATTCGACCTTAACAAAATATCAAAACTACCTATATATATTAAAATGATGCAACCACCAGGAATGTGATTAGATCATTGCCTTCAAAGCCTTCAGTCGACGCCCACTCTATTAGGTTGTGCAGACCGCATGATGTCAGACGCGAGCCATGCATAGTTATGTGCTTTACAGGAAAAATTGCCCATAAGAAAGCTTCAGATTGTAAGTGTGCCTTCACGACCGTTCTCAACCTGCTTTCCATTTATGGAGTGAGTTGAAGTTTCAACCACTAGCTCTGTGTCCATTAATTGATATCTCCTCGGGATCGAGACCATGCCAGGTAATCAAGGGACGACTACTTGTTGTGACTAAATGTGATGCTAAATGAACATACGAACTCAAGGCCATTGGTCTGATTGAGATCTGTGGCTGGGACGATTATTCTATTTGAGGTGAAGCCGCTGAAGTTTACCCATTCACCAATTCTAGGATACAGAAGATCTTGCGTGGAGACGATGCCAAATTTGGCGCTTTAAGAGCCTTGGATGTGGAGCAAAGGATGAGCGCCCTATGACTTTGGCCTTGCTCCAATGTGACCTTGGGCTGTGACCCTACACAATTGCACGATTGCAGGAGTGACCAAGGGTGGTTTGAAAGCAAACCGCTTTTGTCCCCGCAATTCACTATGAACCGCCATGTGTCCCTTTCTAAAAACCACGATTCCGATTGCGGCTTGCCCTTGAAATTTTAAAACGTGTGCACCTTTTGACCTTGCAATGGAGTGTGATCATTGATCTTGTGATCTAAGATGAGGCTTCTTGATCAACGGCCTAGTTCTAGTGCTTTAGATCGACGGATCAAATTTTCCCTCTTTGACTCGACGACCGAGATCCACTTCGGGTCTCCGAGACTTCGGGACTTCGACCACTTTGACACTTTGACACTTTTGAATGTGAAACATGAGGAATTTCCTGGGGGATAATTATTGAAGTGAGAGATGGGTTGTCGCATGTCCCTGCTGACGGATGGTCCAGATTAACTTCGGGACTTCGGGCTTCGACCCTTCAGAAGTTTTACACACTTCCCACTTCAAACCTTCCAAAGCTTGTTCCCCCGAACACTTGGACCGGACGCCACGTGTTCCCTTCAAGATCAAAGACTCATGCTCACTTTGGGGATTTGTGCTCTGGCGTTATACTTTGCGCGATTTTGGACCCCCGAATGCCCATGAGCCGTTGATCTGAACCGACTGATTGGATCTTCGCCATTAAAAGATAAACTTGCCTATCGCTTGTGCTTCAAGCTCTAAATGGACTGTTAGGAAATCTGCACTTTGTGTTCATGGATGTGGCCTACATGATCAAGGATTTGGAAAATTGGTTGTGGGTTTGGGAAGACAGAAGGATCAGTGACAGAGGCCAAGGAGATGAGTGCTCAAACACAAAGGGGAAAACAAAAAGTGACTTTACCGACTGAAGGGAAAAAATTAACACTTGGTTTGCGAAAAGGATAGAGACAGGGAAAAATTATAGACATAGGTAGAAACCACAAACCCACAGGACTCTGACAAGTTCATGTGATAACATTTGGCACCACAGGGAATGGCGTGCTCCTTGCGAGCTGCCAAGCACAAGTAGTTCTAGTGCCTTAGTTGTTGGGTTATGGAATCACTTATAAAAACATTTCGCCGAAGGCCGACATGTACACTATTCTACTTATAAAAAGGAAAACAAACACACATGCTCCAGAAAGAGCTTATTTATGTACAATCCTAGGCTAACTGACTTTTACAATGCGCTAGGTGAAATCAAACTTCCACCATAGCCACCCAGATTGTTTGGTAATATAACTCTTCTTCACTTCATTGCAGATGATCCATAAAAGCTAGGGAGGTATGAAAACAGAACAAGAACATGGCTTGGAACACTGACCATACCCCCGAATGATGGTAAGATGAATAATTCTACAAGTTCTAATGCTTTTGGAAAACATAGCTCCATATATAGCCCCACAGGGTTACAAAATTTATAATTAGGGGAGCTCAACTAGTAAGAAATTAACTCATGATCTTTATTGCGGCTCACCCATCGTGTGATGTTCTTAGAGTGCACAGGTGGGTGGAGAATTGATGCAGGCTGGCTAATACCAGGTGATACCTGCTCGATTACAGGTCCTGGACAAGAGATAAACTACCCACTAAGCTCCTCCTTTACATGTTGCTCTGTGTTTTCTGCGAGTCTAGCATCGCTGATTTCCACCCAATGCTTTTCCTTAATTAATAAAGGAAAAGGCTCTATAGTGTGGTCTTGGAAATATTTCACAACACCATACTCGCCTGTGAGTATTGGTGAAGTAATGCAATTTTAAAATTTTAAAAAATATGAAATGTATGACTCCATGGCCACAGGATCATGAATAATGTGACATAATCATGGCTTCTTTAGAAGACCAGGTTGCTCCTCTGTAAATGCCTCCCTGCTTGCAAATAAACGACCTCCTTGTTCTTTTGAAACCAAATCTTGATCACCAACGATTGCAGTCTCTCCTTCGTAAGAATGATCAAGAGATAAAGGTGTAACAGGATTTAGAACATCATAACTATGATAAGCCAAGAACATACAATTATCTATGCAATCAACCACTGTTATATGCTCGAAATGTTCTGGAAACTGATCATAAGATTGATATGCATTCCTGCCCATAGAAAAATCTGCAAATGTTGAAGGACCTGATTCCAACTGTGAATCATACCTACATCCTTGTTGTTGTTCCAGATCTGATTCATATTCACTATTTTCTTGCTCAGAAACTGAAACAGATTGACAGTCTTCTTGCTCATGTACATGCAAATTTTCGAGATATGTCTGCCTATGAACCCACTTGCTAGCCCTGATGTTCTCTTTGACCTCTACAACATCTTCAAACAGATGTCTTAATGATGAATATTTCCTTTCTCTCGGGAGAAGGAAAAGTTCTGGATGTTGAGCCATGACATAGTTCACCATGGCAACAATCTCTGTGGGTTTGATCTCCACAGGCATACTATGATAAACATTGTAAAACCTCCCATTGAAGACAACCAAGGCTTCCTCTTCCCCTCTCCTCAAGGCATTATACTCAAACCAATATTGATCAAGGGATTTGTTCTCACCCCAACACTTTAAAAAATCATGGCACAGCTCGATCCAGGAACCGATAGAACCAACCTCCAGACATCTAAACCACACAACAACATCTCCAGATAGGGAATGTGAGAACAACCTCCTGGTAACATCATCATGAACGATCTCAAACTGATCAATAAATTTCTCAAAGGCCTCCAAGTGCCTCTCAGCTGTAACATGATCCGCCCCAGAAATCCAAGGAAGATACTCAAAGGAATAAGGAGGATAGGGATGCAGGGGATGTGGAAGCCTTAGAGGCTTAAACACCCTGTCTCTAATATAGCTTGAAAACTTGTAGGTTGAATATGGGATTCAACAAGAGGATGGGGAGGTTCAACAAAAACAACAGGAGGTAATGAGATCTGAGAAGGTTGTGAATCATTTTCAACCTCCTCAAGGCTACAAGGGTGATCAATTTCGAGAGGAAAACCAATGCAAATCTCACTTTTATGAATAGGCTGAGGTGAAGGCACAAGATTAACATCTACAACACAAGAAGAGGTCATGTCTTCTTCTTCCAAGGATGGATAAATAGAGGAAGGCTTATTATCATCTGAGTACACAAAGTAGAGGATAATCCTCTTTATATGTAAAGGGAAAGAGAGAAATGAGTTGATAAAGAAAAACATGATTTCATGAAACAAGCTCATAAACTGATACTTGGTCTTCCCCTTCAGTATGGTCATCTTTCTGTCAACAGGGTCCTCCCCAGTGGAGTCTTTGATTGTGAAGTTGTCGGGTGCAAGCAACAATCTTCAATGGCTCTGATGTCTGATGCACCTTCAGAATCAGAAGCTCGTTGTCGTTCTATCCCAGGGAAAAGTCTTCAATTCGTTCCCCGACAACGACGCCAGAATGTTTTTGAGACATCTTGGTTAATTTAAGTCAGTTTTCTTGCTCCATCTTATTTGCCTCTGATACTGAAAGAGTTCATGAATGACTGATTCACATGAATTGTTGTAACTGTATTATGATGAAGTTTGATTATAGTGTTGTTATAATTTCTTTCAGTTTCTTTGAGATTTGAATTCAATAGGATCTTGTGTTTAAGTTTTTCCTCCTTAGGTTGTTGGAAGACCCGATGTCCACGACAAACCTCTACACTCTCCTCACCAAAGTCTTCCCTCTATTCACCCTTACTCCAACTTACTAACTGAATTTGATTCCAGACCTCAAATGCTTGTGCATGCTAGTCCATATTTCTGAGTTAGAATGTTATTATCATTGAGTCTGCGCCCATTTGAACTCTTTAAAACCAACCGTGACATATAAACTGATGGGTACTGGGATTACCTCCAACGCAATCTAGAGGTGACTTCTAGTGCTAACACAAATCTTGAAGTTGAATCCAATATTCTAGCATCTGAACAAGTGAAGAAGAGATCAGATATGAGAAAGTTAAAAAAATAATATAAGTCTTCTACATCAAATACTAAAAATCAGAAGATTTCCTTGGAGGAAATGGCAAGAAAGATGGAAGAAATGTCAATTGAACTATCCAAACTCAAATTGGAGAAACATAAATGGAATGCACCTCAAGAAGGAAATCGGAACACAAATCCATACATAATGCCTTATAACTCTCATATCATGTAGAGGGATAAGAAGAATAATGATGATAAAAAAATTCAGACCCCTCTGCAGAATAATTACATTGAGGAAAATCAGGAAGCTGAAGATGCAAATGAAGATCTGGATATTCATTTGTTTGGAGATGAAATTTCTCTCAGTCACATAACACAGAATGAATATGAAGATTCATTGAGTTCACAGGCTGGGGGAAGTCCAAATACTATGTTTTGTAATACATAACAACAATGGTACAATCTTAGATCCAAATTTGCCCCTCAGAAAGAAAAATATGTTCCTCATAAAAACAAACCTGCTCCTCACAAGGATAAGCTTGTTGTCCCAGTAGTACAAACATGCAAAAAAAAACAAGTACAACCTGCTATGAAGATATCATCCCCGAAATCAGACAATTTAGTCTCTCCTTTTAGCTTGGGACATGAGATCAGTAAGATCAAAATCCCTCTTCCTCTGACTGAATTGGTTAAAACTAATTCTTATAGGAATCAAATTTTGAAATGGTTGCAACCTTCTTATGCTACAGACCCTTCTACTAATGTGATTAATCTCTAGGATGTAAAACCTACTATTGTTTTAGGGCCTATTGTAGAAGGAATTGATGATTCCACTCCTCTTTTTTATGTCTCATTAAATGTTCATGAAAAAATCCTTCACAACTTCTTGTTAGATTCTGAAGCCTCTCATAATCTTATGTCAAAGGTTGTCATGGAAGAACTAGGGTTAGAAATTACTAAGGCATACCATGATCTCTTTTCTTTTGATTCCAAAAAAGTCAAATGCTCAAGGGTTATCAAAGACCTTGGTGTTTCATTATCTCAAATCCCAGACAAAAGTTTAGTCATGGATATAGTTGTTGTTGATATGCCTCCTAGGTTTGGTATGCTATTGTCTAGATCTTGGTGTAAGAAGCTTGGGGGATCTCTTCAAATGGATCTTTCTTATGCCATTATACTTGTTTTTGGAGGAGAATTTAGGAGACTTTATCGTGAATCGCAGTTGGCATACATTATCAGTGATAGTGATCATTCTATAAATCATCCCATTTATGCAGTTGATGTGGACTTGGGATCTTCTATTTTTCATATTGACAATGTTGTCTAACAATATTTGCCTTTGACAAAATCAGTGTTGTCCCA
>WSFP011539712.1:0-11703 GCA_009831015.1 Picea engelmannii | reverse complement strand
AGAATCTCAGAGGGAGCATCCATTTTACATTGATGTCAAAGAGGGAGAGTTGCAGACATGGGTAAAATTATTTCTATGTCCGATGAACTATATGTTTCGTTATAGGATTTCCATCAATGAAAAAGGGGGACATTGTTGGAATTATTTTCATTGATGTCAAAGGATTAATGTTTTCAATAATGTCATATTACGGAATTACAAATACACACAACATTTCCAAGATTATTTTTTATATAGGTTTACGAGTATATTAAAAAAATGAGTGCACGTGAAAAAGTAAAAAGTGAAATGGTGGTTTCAAACCCATGTGTTTGGAAGTGCATGATAGTTTCCCATGGTATTTGGAAAAGTGAAATAAAAAAGGGGAATTAATTATTTAATTAATCGGTGTCATGTCTTTTTGAATTAACATGTCCCTTCATGAAGGGTTATGATAAAGTATATAAATGAAATTTATTGAGACATTGTGTGGGTGAAAAATGTAATAAAATTTGAAGAAGTGGATGAGCAAAGATTGAATATCATTCGAAAAAGGGAGAGTTGTGAAATCTGTTTCAGTTCAACTTAACATTTTCACTATAACTTATTTTTTGGGACGTTTCAAACCATAAAATTTTGAGACAAAGGTGATATCCTTGGGTGCATGTGATGAGAATGTCAGATGTTTTTTTGTCACACTTCCTGAGATATGCCATGTGGAAGTTACGGTTCCTGAATGCTACTGAAATTATTTTAAAATAGGTCAGTTTGACATTTTTTCTATAACTTGTTTTTTGGGATGTTTCAGACCGTAAAATTTTGAGGAGAAAGAAGAGAGATATCTAGGTACATGTGCTTAAAATTCCATATGTTGGTTCACCACACTTTCTGATATATTCCCTGTGGAAGTTATGGTTCTTGAATTCTATTGAAATCAGTTTCAAACACGACAGTTTGAAATTTTTGTTATAACTTATTTTATGGGAAGTTTGAGACAATGAAATTTTGAGGAGATGGAGGTGAGATATTTGGGTATATGTGATTAAAATTTCATATTTTGGTTTTCTATATGTTAGGATATATTCCCTGTGGAAGTTAAGGTTTCTGAATAGTCATGAAATCAATTTCAAACAGATTAGTTTGACATTTTCGCTATAAATTCTTTTATGGGACTTTTCAGATTGTGAAATTCCCAGTGATCTGAGGAGACATACAGAAGTATCATAGGTAAAAATTTCATAATTTGTTTCACTATACCGTCTGATATATACCATGTGGAATTCATGGTTTCTGAATGGTCTTGAAATTAGTTTCAAACGGGTCAACTTTTCACTTTATCTATAACTTATTTTCTGGGACTTTCCATACTCTGAAATTTTTAGGCATCTAAGGATGCATACCAAAGTACCTTAGATAAATATTTCAGAGTCATATTTGTAGAATTGGATGTGTGGCATGTTGTACAAGTTCCTTCTTTGGAAGAGACCAAAAACAACAAGCTTTAGGAAAGTTACCATAAATTTCGTTTGGAAATTCAAATTTTGGCTAGACCTGGTGAAGGAAAAAGCAACAAGAAGACTTAGTGAAGGTAATGTAATTCCATAATATTTTTAAGAATTTCCATGGAATCTATGCTCTTACATATACTAGATGTGAGGTTCCATAAAAGTGATAGTGTGACCCTAGGAAATCATGAAAATATGGAGAACATAATTGTTGAACTCTAATGACATATGAGGAATATTTTAGCACATTTGGAGAACATGAATATTGAGCCCCATAATCATGATCATTCATCACTATAAGATCCACATCATTGGAGTTTCAAATTGGTACCAAGGAAATACTTAATCCCGAAGATCAATATGAGGAAGTTTGATGGTAGAGATTCTATAACATGGATATTCTAGAGCAATTATTTGATATGTACCAAGTGTCAACTTTACAAAAGGTAACCCTTGTATCTTTGTATTTAGAAATTAATCAATTTATCTTGTGCCAATGGATTTGTGAATGAAAAAATCTTATATTGTCTCTTTGTCCACTTTTATGAATGAATTGATAACACATGATGGGGATATTAAGTGCAACACATTCTTTAGTCAATTGATAAATACCCCGCAAACATGTCCAATTACAAATCACATTTATCAATTTCTAAATCTGAGTCTCAAATTAAAGAACATTCTTCAGGATAATTTGTTAGATCTCTATATAGGCACTTTAAACGAGAGCATTCAACATGAGGTGTATCTCTTGGAACCTAAATATCTTGAGCATGATTTCAGTGTGGAAAGGAAAGTTGAAAGTAAATATATGGATACTAGAAGGGTGAACAAATATAGAGAGCACCATGTTCCCTCTCCTAACCTCACTTAACATACTAGATTGACACCTCAGGAAATGGATGAAAGAAGAAAAAAGGGACTATGTTTCAATTGTGTCAAAAAGTATAGTAAGGGGCATAATTGTGGTGAATGGAAATTATTCTACATAGATTGTGAAGGGGAAGAATGTTATAGCAAGATTTGCCTCACCCCATGCATCTTGCACAGAAGGCCTTTTAATATTTCCATATGCATACTTTTCATCCCTTTCTGCAAATCCCAGAGCTAAAAATACATTTTTTCCACATATACACAACTTTCCTACTATAAAACATGCGTATACGCAGGTTGCACCACTACAATCCACGTACATCAGGAGATGTGCCCAAAATTGAAAAATGGTGTCGGGTTTCCATGTTAGCACAAGAGATCAATGATCCTTGGCCTTCCATATACTGGAAACATTCTGAATCAGCCCTTCGGTTCCACTTGAAGGCTATAAATGGGACAATTATGAGCCATGGAAAAGAGGAGAAAGAATTCAACTTTGAGAGAAAAGTTACTCTAGAGGAATTATTCACTTCACATTGAATCTACATCCCTTTATCCTTTAAGTCTGAACATAGTTTTCATCCCCCAAGCTCTTCCCTTATTGAGTGAGAAATACATTGTCTCTCTTACATGAGCTTGCCTTTGGTGGAGGATTGAAGTGGTGGAGGCCCAGCTGGAAGGAACTTAGTTTCTCGATTCTAAACCATGCCGACAAGGAAGTCTGTAACTTATTCACTTCTACTCATTATATATTAATAGAAATACTCTTTTCTCGTCCAATTGATATCTTGCAAATATTTGAATTATTATTCCATGGGTGTATTTTTTATGAATGTTAATGGATTATGCTATCGAAAGTGCTAACATCATATATTATCATCATATGCTTGTTTTGCTTGGTTGTTGAGGACTAGTTGCAAGTGTATTGCTTTGGGTCAAGTGCTCAACGGTGGACTTCATCGAACGTCTAAACGAGGAAGGAATTTTATCTTGTCCTGCTAGCATATTTGTTTATATAGCATAATTGAGAATAGAGTTGATTTCTACAGTCCTTTCCGTCTGTTGTGGTTTACCCCTAGCCATAGAGAGATTTTCCTCATAACAAAATTGGTGACCATACTAGGGATTGAACCTTATTTTTCGGGGTTTGGAGTGTTTTTCTCCTTAGATTGCTCTCGTTCATATTGTGTTTATTTTCATATCATTTCTTGATAGCCTCTATTCACTCTGGGTCTAAGTCTTTCAGCCTTCTCCTTTGCCTAGCTATGTTTTTGACACATATACGTGGGTTTTTGCTTGACATTTCCTTCTGCAAGTCACGTACATACGTGCTTTTCCCTTGACCAGACGTGTACATCAACCTCTTTTGCTTGTTTGTTGGGTTTGGTGGTTGATGGGTAGGTTTTGATGATTGTTGAGTCTTCTTGGGTCTCTATAGTGACTGTTAAGTGTCTGTGGGATGACAAGAAACCTGTCTTTGGTTGAATTTTTGGGTGGAGCCTTTCTCGTCATCTTTTAATTTTGATTGTCCTTGTACATTGGGTTGGGTGTTTTTCTCCTTGGTATCCTACTTGAGTTATCTCTTTCTATACACAGTAGAGTCTTTATATATCAAGTTGTTTTTCATTCCATGCATTTTCATTTTTCTTATATTGAAAATACAAAAATATTAGGCATTTTACGTTGATTGGCATTTTGATATTTTGAGTCTTTGTCATTTATCTTAGTGCAGGTAAAGAAAGATTGCAATTTTATTCAGAATTGCAAAATTGAATTGAATATTGCATTGTTGGTAAAAGGACTTTGCATTGTTTCATATTCATTTACTTCACTTGCTGAGTCATAACATCACTAGTTTCACGACCGCACCTTTTGAGTAAGAACGACCATTAAAATTAATGCTATAACTTAAAATTGATTAGTAACGATTTTGTTTTCTAGGGTTCACAAACTAGCTTAGGATTTAGTGCCTTGGAATAGGATTTTGTGAGTAAACTTCTCCAAGGTTATTAAATCAACATATGTGTCTGACTAAGGGAGTCAAGAAATTCATTGTATAATCGGTGATATCAGGAGGCTCCGCTTACACCGGATTTAATCACGAGGTCGCACAAGGTTGGTTGAAGGGGTATCCCCCTGATACATTCTTAGCGTCAGAGATATTTCTGGGGATATATTCATATATGGGGATCTTGCTAGTGCCCTTACCTCTATGAGAGGCAGTGATTTCAAGGTTTCGAGCTTTGTTACCCTGCCAATACGGTGGACCTGACTTACAATTACTCGCTTGTGCATCGTTTATACAGTGGTTGCTTAGTTTCTTGACTTAAGTGCCACATAGGTTACTTGCAGGGGTTATTCTGCAGGTACCCTAGGTCAGATAAGGGTTAGACAACACACAGCCTTTATGGAGGATTACCTCTCTGGGGGATCTGACCGACTGGTTGTTAAGTCCACGAGGGCCCTTATAACTGATTTTTTTATCTCTGATATTTAGCAAGGAGTCTCAGGCCCCACTTGGGCAAGGCATACCTACTTTAGGTAAGGAGGCCCCTTTTAGCCACTTTATCCTGTTTGTGTGCATATTGGTCATTTGATTATTTTTGGTGTGCTCTTTGGTTACTAGTTGGAATTAGGATTTTTTTTTGTATCTTGAGTCTTAAGTCATCGTGGAGTCGAACCAGCTTCCCTATCGGTCTCGCTACTTGTTACAGTTACCACCAGATTTTGAGTCTTTTCCTTCTAAAAGGAGTAGAGTTATTAGACATGGTACACACACCCCCAGTTTTCAGACTTGTGATTCTAGAAGGATGAATACTGAACTGAGTCATCAGAATATTGGGAGTCCTTCGACTCCCACACCTAATATAGTTAATGGCACCCCTCCGACTCCTACAACCACAATGGTTTTATTGTTGGAGGCACCTATCATCATTGTTGCCCATCCTATAGTGAATACTCAACCTATTTCCACGAACCCATTTGGGTCTCTTGGTCACTCACCGGGATATAATGTTCAGTCCATCCATATGGCCTCTAGTCCTTTTCCCTATGGTATGGCGAATTTTACTTCACAAATTTCAAACTCCATCCCAGTTGTTGGCCCTAATGCTAGCATTGGACTTGGGGGCACAACTCCTCCTCATAATCCATTCTCGTTTGGTGGCTCTTTGATCCCTCAAATGACTCCTACTATGGGAGGCATCCTTCTTTTAACCTCAGGTCTAATCCTCTTGCTTTTGGGTGGAGAAACCAACCTGGCGGACAATATTTTGCTCAAATTTTGTCCTATACCCTCACCTCCTCGGTGTTGATTCTAACCAACACGTTTGGCATGACGAATCCACCTTTATCCTCTGGATTCACACCCGGAGAAGGTCAGATTCACACCTTGGGAAACCCCAAACCCGGAGCCACTCTGGCTGGGAGAAATTTTTATAACCCCCATTAGAACATTCCCACTGGAATGATGCCCAACCATCCTCTTATGAATCATCCTGGAGGAGGGTCTTACAATCCCAGACAGGTCCATGGTGCTTACCACAACTCTGGATGGGCTGCATTTCCCCAAACACAATCTTTCGAGGGAGCTTGGGGCTAGATGTTGCAACCCTGTCTCCCTTTTCTAGCCATGCTTAATCTTCTAGACTATTTTAATTTGATGAATGACCCTGTGTGTCACGATCCTACATGGCCTCCGATCCCCACCAAGCTTCCTTCAGATATTCTAAATTTCAAAGGTAAGAATGGAAAGGATCCTGGTGATCACGTCACCACCTTTCACCTATGGTTCTCTTCAAATTCACTTAATGACGATTCCATTCGGTTAAGATTATTTCAATGCACCCTCATTGAGGTTGTTGTGAAATGGTATATCGAGCTACCTAGGGGGGCAGATGGGACCTTTATTCAGATGGTGCTAGTCTTCCTTAACCACTTCCAATTTTCGGTTCGTTACGATGATGTCTTAGAACTTCTATCAAATTTATGCCAGGACAAAACCACTCATATCTCGGATCACATCCAAGAGTGGCGTAGATGGAAGAGGTTGATCAAGACCTGCATACCCCCAAACTTTCTTTTAGAGCGGTTCCTTAAGTCTTTGCAACCTCCTATCTCAAAGGATGTTGCTACATCTGGGGTTACTTCTGAGGAAGAAGAAATCTTCAAAGCCTAGCAGTTAGATCTTATATACGCTCAGTATGGGATGTTATACTAGATTGTTCCAGACGCATTAAGGTCAAACTATTACCCTAGACAAAATCTTGTACCTCATGTCGATGGCATTGTAGGCTATGCCAATGTGAAATCCACAGACTCGGTGACAAGCCATTTGAAAGAGTTGTCTCTAAACCAGTTTTTGGAAGGGTCAACTTCGTTTGTGTCTTTCAATCCCACTCAGTCAGTGGATGTACATTCCATGCAATCATCGACCAACCCAAATGGTAAACAACAACTAGAAGGGAATAAGAAGAAAGGACGTAATAATAATCGTAAGGGTGGGAAGAATAATAATAAACCCAAGGAAAATGGTGATAATGAGAAGATGAATAATAATGCTGGAGAGGGCAAGAAAGAAAGGCGTAAGGTGAAATTTCCCCGTAATCTTTGTACAGATGATCATCTTACTCATTTATTCCCCAAACTTGCGGAAGCTGTGAGGCTCTTATCTCTACCGCCCGTCACGGTGACGAATCCTTTCCCATATAACCAACACATGGCCTCAAGCTCCTCAAATGCCGGAAATATTACCAGTGGAAGTAAAAACCCACTGACATAAGATGGTGATCATTTGTGTATCATTATGGTCAATTCTCAAGTTAATGTAGCCACTCGGTCTCGCGATTATAGTTCCTCACAGATTGTACCTAGTCTAGAATCTCCTCCTCTTCCTTCTGAGGTGCCTTTGAAGATCAAAAAACCAAATCCATCACCTCGTATTCTAAAAGGAGTACTCAAGCGCTCTACCCACAATCCAAATGCTAGAGCCGCCCAAAATTACTCTATTATTGAGGACCTAGGTCAAACCCCTGGTGCGATGTTGGCTCTAGAGGTACTCCAGACCTGTCCTTCACAAAGGAATTCCTTGTTATCTAAATTAGGAGCTCTAGACCCCAGTGGCTCAAAATTTATCAAGTTTGATGTCACAGGCATGAAGCCTCGCTTGCCTTACCATGTGGCATTCCAAATCCACGTGGGGTACTCAAAGTATACCATCAAACGTGCGATTGTTGATGAAGGCATTGCTACGTGTTCTCTGACTCTCGGTTCTCTGACTCTCTCTCAATCGTCAACCATGTTGACTTATTTTGACAGTTATTCCTTCTGCCCTCACGGTATTCTTCCTGCCTTTCTGATCCATTTAGGTGGGAAGATGGTAGAGTTGGATGTCGAGGTGGTTGATGGGCCCCTCGATTATAACTTGTTACTAGGATGCAATTGAACTTATTCTATGACTGTTTTCGTATCGTCTATCTTTCGAACTCTTTGTTTTCCTCACGATGGGAAGATCGTGATGGTCAACCAGTTATCCTTTGCGTATGCTAGCCCCAGTGCATCTATTGGACCTTTGATCCCGGTGTTTGACAATTCTCAGCTAGAACTGATAATATCAGTGTTAGAATGTATTCATCCCTTATGGGTACCTTTGACTTCATGGCATAAATTCACCATGTTTATGCCATGTCCAGTAGGCTCATTTCGTCAGAGAGGTATGTTCCTTTCTTCACTTTCTATTTTAACAATCCTTGGACCCTACCTTCCTCGACTTCATCTTGTGAAGGTCATTCACATGATGGAATGGACATGCCACCATCAGTAGCAGAGATTGTGTATCAGTTGTTCTTGACTCTTCCATCGATCCCAATCCTATTACCTCCCTGATGGACGAGGAGGATCATCTTCTTAAGCCCATGTGGGCCACTTTGTCATATTGTTCACATGAATGCCTCAATGAGACTTTTCCCTCAGATGAAGCTATAATTGAATTGATGAATGGTTCTAACAAACCTTGGGATGATATGCATCATCGCTCTTATTTTCTCCTAGAGCTTGCTAGAATCGAACAAGATGACTTTCGATCTACTTTGAGCGAGATAATCGGTCACGCTATAGTTCCACTTGATACACACGAAATTTATGTTGAAGGTAATATGGCGAGTATATCTCCTACCATCACGATCGATATCTATCATACCCCTAGCAAGGTTGAAAATGTACATATCGGTGTGGATTGTTCGCCAGAAGAAATCCTGATCTACACTGAACTCTTCAAGAAATTCTAAGATGTATTTGCTTGGTCATATGAAGAGATTCCAAGAATCGACCATCATATTGTCGAGAATGAAATTAGAACTTATCCAGATGCTAAGCCTATTTGACAATGTCTTAGAGCTGTCAACCCCTGGAAGGCCCCTGCTATTTAGGTAGAGGTAGAGAAACTACTTAATGTTGGATTTATCTACCCGGTTCCCTTGACTGAATGGGTATCCAATCCCATTATTATGAATAAAAAGAAAGGAACCATTCATGTATCAGGGATGATTTTAAGCATGGAAATTCATTTTAAAATGTAGAAACCTTGGCAAATATTACTTATCCTTCATATGCCAACTATAAATGTTCAGCGATATTTTTGTAAAAATATTCCAATTTCTAAGGATTTCGTATAGTTTTTATAAAATTTTGGCGATTTTTAAGGTAAAATTATTTTATCCTATAGAATTTGGGCGAATCATTTTTTAAATAGAAAATCTCGTTTTGGAAAAACCATGGAAAATTAGCCCATGAGCTAAATTTAGCCCCTAAAATCATCCATGCCGTGTATGCATGGAATTTTGTGACTTGAACAAATCCTATCCTAAAGATAACTTCCCGATGCCTTTCATTGATCATATTCTCGATGAGTGTGCAGGAAGTGAAGTGTTTTCTTTCATGGACGGATTTTTAGGGTATAACCAAATTCAAATTAAACCCGAGGATCAACACAAGATGGAATTTATTTTCCCTTGGGGTACTTTCGCATACTGGAAGATGCCTTTCGACCTTAAAAATGTCGAAGCAACCTTCCAACATGCTATGACCTTCGCATTCCATGATATTAAGCATATAGTTGAAGCTTATATTGATGATCTTGCTGCTCACCATCGTAAGAGAGTGGATCACTCTAAGCACCTTCGGCTAGTTTTTGAAAGATGACGTCATTATAGAATCCAGTTGAACCCTCATAAGTGCATCTTTTACGTTAGGTCTGGACGTATTTTGGGATTTTTAGTATATGAGACTAGGATCATGGTAGATCCGTTGAAGGTTGAGGAAATTCTTTGATTGCCTCCCCCACGCACTATTCGACAACTTCAAGGTATATAGGGGAAAGCTAACTTTTTACGTCGGTTTATAGTGAAATATGCCAATATTACTAAGGGTTTCAGTGTATTTTGAAGAAGGAAACCCCTTTTATCTGGGATGAGTGAGCCCAGGGGTCCTTCGAGTCTCTGAAGAAAGCCTCGATATCGACGCCTCTGTTGAAGTATCCTGAATACAGTAGGGATTAACTTATTTATGTCGCCACATCGAAGAAGACAATTGGTATGGTTTTGGTTCAGGAGGATGATGAGCTTTGGAAGCACGTCATCTACTATCTTAGTCGAAACTTAATCAGTCCTGAGCTCAATTATTCTCATGTTAAAAATATAGCTTTGGTTGTCGTTCACATTGTCCAACGTTTACGCCCTTATATATTTATTTTCAAGACTACTGTGGTTGTCGATGTTAATCCATTTCAATACGTCCTTACTAGGCGTATCATAGGGGGAAAATATAATAAATGGATTGTCATTTTACAAGAATTTGATCTCGATTTCGCTTCTGCGAAATCTAAGAAATCACTAGTCCGTGTGGAGTTAATATCTGACTTCCCATGATTAGATGAGGATATTATCCGTGTTTATTTGTTTGCAGACGAACACATTTTCCTTGTCTCATCGTCCGAACCGTGGTATGGAGACATTGTTCTCTATCTTCAAACTTTGAAGTTCCCTCGACATCTCTTGCAAGATGACCGACGACATGTGCGATACCAAGCTAAGAATTACATTATCGTTGGAGACACTTTGTATCGCTAAGGAATAGATAATATCCTATGTCATTTTTTAACTCACAAAGAAGTCGAGTCAGTTATAAACAATTTCCACAATGGGGCTTGTGGTGGTCATCTATTCGGGCTTGCGGCAGCCCAGAAAATTTTGTGAGTCAGTTATTTTTAGCCATCTATATTTAAATATTGCGTTGAAGCTCTTAATAAGTGTCACCCTGGACAGGTGTTCACTCATAAAATGTGCTCACATCCATCCCCTCTTCACCCAGTCATTATCGTCGGTCCCTTCACCAAGTGGGGGGTGGACTTCATGGATTGCAACCCAACTTTGGTTGGGGGGCATTAGCACATTATCATGGTCATAGACTACTTTAATAAGTCATTTGAGGTTGTGCCTATAGTTAAATCCGATAGGAAGATTGTCTCCTTCTTCGTATTCAATCAAAATATTTCTCGGTTCGGTATCCCGAGTGAGATTATCATTGATCATGGAGGTCACTTTCAGAACAAAATGATGGAAGAGCTAGCATCCAAGATGGGGTTTAAGCATGGTCATTCTTCTCCTTACTACCCCCAGGAAAATGGACAAGTAGAGGTTGTCAACAAGTCTCTCAAGGCCATTTTGTAAAAAAATGTCAGCCAAAGTAAATCTGACTGGCATATTATGTTATATCCCACACTCTAGGCATACCGAACCTCGGTCAAGACTGCCACCGGATTTTATCCTTTCCAATTAGTACAAGGTGTGGAGTCGATATTACATATTGAATGTGAAATCCATTCTCTTAGATTGTCAGTCGCACTCCTCCTTGACACTTATGATCTCGAGCGATGCCTTGTACACCTAGAGAGTATTGACAAGCAACATTGAGACACATCTATGGCTATCGAGGTGAACAAAATATGTTTCAAGGTATAGTGCGATAAGTATGTCTATCCTCGGTTGTACGTTGAGGGTGACTTGGTCCTTTTACATGATCAAGCCAAAGAAACGTAAGGGGAAGGTAACTTCAAACCCATGTGGCAGGGTCCCTATATCGTGCAATGTGTCTTAGAAAAATGATCCTATGAGTTAGAATATTATGAAGGGAACATGTTGGTCGAGCCCAGGAATGGTCTCTACTTGAAAAGATATTATGCTTGAGCCCAAAGCTTGGGTGTAACTCTTTGTATACTATTGTAATTTAGTGTATATATATTTTCCCTTTATTTTTCATCTTCATCTTGCTTATCGAGTTTTCCCTTGGTTGG
>WSFP011539709.1:0-11703 GCA_009831015.1 Picea engelmannii | reverse complement strand
CAGGGCGACTGTATATAAGGGTTAATTAATTATGATTATGGTATGAAATTATGTATGAAATGAAGATTGAAGATGGTATAATTAATTTTCAATGACAAAACCTGCAGGTTGGCATGTAAGGAGATCCATATCGGCGGCCGAAACAAAAAGCTGGTATGTATTACTATGTTATTTCATCATTAGTTTATTCAAATACTCTGGCGTTTTATATGAACATCTGGTAACTTCTATTCGTATTCATGCAGATAACGTTGGAATCATTTCTAATTATTTTGTCTGGGACAAAGCTGTTCTACATTTTAGTCATTCATGGCGGATTCTTTGGAGGAAATCACGGTTCTGACCAGGACACCTACGTGGCTACAGCAGAGCCTCGAAAAGGAAGCACGCCCGTTTCCGTTTAATCTTACATTGTCTATACTGGGTAAAATACAGCTTGTAATATACCAGGGGAGGGTTTGTGTTGTGTGACTAGTAAATTAATGCATGGGATAGATTGGAAAGTAGTTAACTTATGGAGTCTGATACATGAGAATCAGCTCTGAATTTGAGCAAAATTATGTGAGGTTTTGTTTGTGTATACCATAGATTTGTTAGGCGATGGGGTAGGGTTTCTATACATTACTTAACGAGGATTCAAATTTACTGTAAAATTGTTTTCAGATGCGCGAGTTGCAGCTCTGTAATATGTAAATTTACGCTTCTCCTATTACATCATATGTTTATTATGAAAAACTGTTTCTCTTAAAAAAAAAACCTGTGCGCAGGCTTATATGTTTATTATGGAAAGCTGTTTCTCTTCAACAAAAATTTGTGGGCAGCCTTATTATCTCCTTACTGGCCTCTGCTCTATATGATTGAATAAGGGGTTAATATTTTATGAATTATTAGTCTTTAGTTACTATTTTTAACAGGCAGAGTGCTTCAGCTTGCACGTATCCTAATATGCAAGCCTTGGAAGTTGGAGGTCGTCTAATCTTGTTGTAGAAATTTCATAGAGTTTTCATGATCCAAAATTTTGTTTCAATTTTGGATGGTATGAATCAAATCAAAATTCTAAGGACATTGTTCTACTATGTAAAGATTCTAGTGAATGTTTACGGATACTTAAAACTTTGTCTTTACCTATTAGAGATGGTACAATTAATCACCTTTTAATCTAAAATTATAATCTGATGATTAACAATTGAAGATGTTGGCATATTCTTAGTCGTCTTCTCAAATCAATGAATGTGATTTATTTTTCATAACTTCCTTGTATTTTTTAATGCATCAGTTAACCTGTTTACTTTTTAACATTTACCTAATTATATTAATAAATTATTTTACCACCACCACGTTTAACTGATTAACCTTTAAAATTACTACATTTGAAATTAATTTTTAGATTTCCTCAACTCTATATGCCTTTCAGCGTTCACCAACCACTTTGCCGCTGTGGAAAAAAATTCCAGAAAAGAGCTGAAATCACGCTTGTGCAGTGACAAATATTCTGCACCCAGACTTTATATGGTGGATATATACTGATTAATTAATGTGCTGAATGTACTACTGGCTGCTTATTAACTGCCCTGAGCAGGTTTAGGTTGGAAGTCAAAATCAAACAGCGTCAGTAAAAACTATTGGCCAAATAATTGAAACCATGAATTAAGGCACGGCAGGACTTCAATAGAAAGCAATTCAGAGTTGTCCATTGCAATCAATCAGCACAAATTTCCATAGCTGGTGCTGTCATTGGATTATTTTCCAGTAATTTTATTATGGCCAGGTCCACTAATTGATATTTGCTGATAATTACGCTCCCGAATATTCTGGATCTATCGTTTTAGTGTGAGTTGGATGAGGTGACTTTACAACGACAACTTAATTTCTCGGAATCGATCCGTGCTGTTAGGCGACCAAACG
The DNA here is from genome assembly GCA_009831015.1 of Picea engelmannii. Classification (NCBI taxonomy): domain Eukaryota; kingdom Viridiplantae; phylum Streptophyta; class Pinopsida; order Pinales; family Pinaceae; genus Picea; species Picea engelmannii. Next base: position 9,798 of record WSFP011539709.1, on the reverse strand, counting down.
CCATGGATGAAGAGCGACAAAGTCTATTGCTTGTTCCACTCAGACTGATCTATGCCCGTTATGTCTGACATATCATAGTATGTCAGACAAAGCATGATCGACTAAATGGAATCCTAAACCCTAAACCTGACTGATAGACTGCGATAAAGCATGATCGACTAAATGGAATCCTAAACCCTAAACCTGACTGATAGACTGCGATAAAGAAAAATTTATATATTTCATTTTTTCATTCAAAAACTTTTAACAAAATCTTTTTATTTATTTATGGAAAGTTGTAAAATCTATTATAATTAAATTGTAAAATAAAAGTTACATATCGTAGTATGTACACCGGCAAAGCATAATCGACTAAATGGAATCCTAGACTCTAAACCCAACTGATCGACTGCGATAAAGCAAAATTTATATATTTCATTTTTCATTCAAAATTTTTTAACAAAATCTTTTTATTTATTTATTGAAAGTTGTAAAATCTATTATAATTTAATTGTAAAATAAAAGTTACATTTCGTAGTATATACACCGGCAAATCATGATCGACTAAATGGAATCCTAAACCCTAAAACTGATTGATGGACTGCGATAAAGCAAAATTCATATATTTCATTTTTAATTCAAAATTTTTTAACAAATTTTATTTATTTATTTATGGAAAGTTGTAAAATCTATTATAATTTAATGGTAAAGTAAAATTTAATTGTAAATTAAAAATTAAGGATATTTATTATTGGTTTTTGTTAATGTATATGGGTTTTTTATTTAATTTTATTCAAAGAAAATTACATCACTTAAATGATCTTTAATGATATATCTAAAATGATACATTTTAAAAATGTATTTAAAATAATTTAGTTACTTTTATTCAAAGAAAACCACACCACTTAAAATAATCTTTAATGATATATCTAAAATGATTTTTTTATAACTTAGACTTTCACCACACTTTCTAAAATATCTTATTAGTCCCTGTCGTAGGTATAGAGGGACCGACTATAGAAATCAACAAAGTTTTGACTACATATTAGTTTGTTCTTTGATCGGAAATATTTGCACAATACCTATTTTTGGAGCTATGGAATTAAAAACATATATTTTTATAGATTAAAAAGTAACATATACCTAGTGATCTGATTGGCTAAGAGATTGGAGGTCTTATTGTCGGCTTTGCTATTCTCAATGAAGTATATGGCAACATATCCAAACTTTTTCTAGTACACAATATGTTTTAATCATATATTTTTCCCGTATATTGCTTGAAGGTCGATTAATGCTACCATTAATTCGAATGTTTGTATTAGCATTTTCTGCTACCCGAATATATCCATTAGTTTTGATATGTACTAAGCATATTGAAATGTTTTCATATCCAAGCTTTGTATATTTCTGAGATGCCTCAATAGGCCTGACGGCGTAAATGTTTACATGATGCGACGTTCTCCAACACACTTGACAACTTAAATGTTTTCATACCGTGAGGTCCTTAGACAGCCAGAGAGTCTTAAATGTTTATGTAAATACGGTTCTCAGAGTACATGTCAGTTCAATAACCATTGTATGTTTCATCCTTGTTATGTCGTTGAAGCTACATACATTTTTTATTGGTTCGGTGACTTCTTCTTCTTTGCTGGTTTGTCGGGTGCTGCCATTGTATGTTTCATCCTCGTAATCGTTGAAGCTAGATACATTGTTTACTGGTTCGGTGAGTGGTTCTTCTTCGTTGGTTTCTCGGTTGTTGTTTTTTTTTGTTTCGCTCGCGATTCGACCTGCGCTTCTGCATTTCATTGTTTTGGAGCAAGTTTCGATGGCATAGTTTCGTTTTGTATTCTTTGTTTGATGTTCAATGTTTGCAGTTTGCAAGTAAGAATGTTTTCTTATTTGTAGTCGCATGTTCCTTGTATGTTTCTGGTTCCTTTTTTGCTTCGGCTGCAATTTGGTAATCGTTGGAGATACATATGTTTTTCACTGGGTCGATGGCTTTTGCTGGTTCGTTGGTTCCTGGGTTGTTGGTTCTGTTTGTTTGCCTGGGGTTTGTGCTTTGGGGCCCTGGGGGTGTGGTTCGGCCTCTTCGTGCTTTCTCACTGGTTTGGTCCTTGCTGGTTTATTTTCTTTGATTCAGCCTTACAAGGTTGGGGTGCAACAACGGTGGTTGGAGCTTTTTTTTTTTTTGAATTGTTATTGTTTTTTTGGGCTGCTTTACAGTGTTCAACCCCTACACCCACCAGTTAATCTGCAGTTGTGTTAATTGCCATTTTTACAGAGGTCGTTATCTGTATTTCTGTGAGATTTTCCTAGTGCTCGAGTCTTGCCATGAAAGAAAATAGTTGCATACAAAATTGTTGGAGGATTACATGTGAAGTTACAATATTCGTTGTTTTCTTGTTGGGATAAAGCATATGTATGCAACCTACATTTATAGACCATGTATGGTCAGATGTTTGGATATGACATGACATGTTCTTTCTCCTCTACATAGACTGGTGTTCACATGATACAATTTGTGTTGTGCTTGAGATATGACATGTGCAACAAAGATTCTTCAAGATTATATTTTCATGTCTGGAAGCATGTCTGGGTAGTTTTCTACGGAAAACTAAGAACTTGTAACGTGGGCACAACAATCTGTGTAGAGGATAAAGAACATGGTTAAAGGGAATATCTAGATGAATTGACAGGGAAAACCAGGAATCGTTTAGCTGCGGCCATGAAATTGCGTGATATTTTCTCCCTTGTAATATATTTTGGCCAGGGAAAAAAAACTAGACATTTACACCCATGGATAGAGAAGAGCAAAGGTTCATGTTTTTTCCTTTGTAAACTATTTGTTGAGTTAGTTTTGTTGTATCCGCATATTGCTTATTCTCCAGTGAATACCAGCTTCCATTGATGTACATTGAATTTTGTGGGTTCGCACATTAAAACAAACAAAGTAGATGGAGAAAAGGAGGGAGCCTTGACTGCATCGATTGAAGAGGATATAGAAAGGTGCATGCTTGTACTGTTGTTTCATATTGCATTGTTTTGTATTTAATTTATGGTTTGCATATATGTTAAACTAGTTGCATGCCTTCCTACATGGTAAGTTATCTTGGTTACATATGTTCCTTCCTGCATACTAAGCTAGTTTATGTTTGTTGTGTTTGCGCTGCATTGCTGCATTTAAAGAAACAAAATCACTGGACAGGATGAAGGACTCTTTGGTGGGTAAATAGACCTTTTTCTTTTTCTTTTAGATGATTTTTTTCATACTAACTTGCCTTTGTCTCGATTGCATCTTTGGTGTTGCTTTGTTGGAAAAAAGAGGTTGCTTGGACAGGGAGATGAATTCTTTTGTGCAACAACACAAGGTTCTCTGTTACAATCTTCTAAAAGGTATACCAAGTGTGTCGGTAAATTAAATATACAAACTGGGAGGGATCATATAATATTAGAATTGAAAACGATGAATTCACGGTAATGGGCCTTTCTACGCTCCATGTTTCTACTTTTTCCATTTTCTATTATCCCTTTTGTTTTCTAATTCATCTGCTTAGTGTGGTTTCCGAAAATTTCCTCGTGCGCCAGTTGGCGAACTAACGGACTGACATATGTGGTCCTGCTTCTACCTTATTCCATAGTTACCCACTTTTTCGATTGCGGCTGCCAGGTTGGAAGGTTGAAGATTTCTCCCCTGGCTTCCGTGGGTCCGTGATATACAGATTGGCCATGGTGACCCGCGGTCACTCCAGGTTTACTGTTAAACATTTCTCCAGTTAAAAAATTAAGATGCATACAATTTTACGGTTATTTGGTCCTTCCAATGGACAATATACAATGCATATATTTGTTTACTCCTGATGTTCATTTGCACATGCTTGCATCAGAAAAAGTTGGACTAGTGAGACGGCCATGAGCAGTCAGTCATCCCAGACATCAGTAGACCAACAAGGCCAAAGGTAAAGATGCATACGCTATGCTCTTACTATGTTTACTAAACAAATTCTATGGGCTATATATTCATATATGGCATGGCGGATATGCTGATGCCATTTTCAATACATAGTTTCCAGCTCGCAAGAAGTATCAACAAGTATAAGCGAAACGTTGAACGTGATGCATGTTCCGCAGACCAAGAGGTGTGGTTGCGAAATTGTGGCTCCATAGTTCATCAATACTATTCGTGTAATTGTAGCACACTACCATTCACTTTAGTTTTCCTGTTCAAAAAATGTCATCAGGTCTAGAGTTGTGACATCCAAAGTACTGTCAATAGAGGGCTTGAACAACTGCCAAACAACTATTCATCGGGGACATAATGGTTGTCTATACCACCTACTTGGACAAGGAAAACAAAAGTAGATCCATTATGTGTATTGATATGATAGACAAGGATGCCATGATGACATTCACACTGACTATTCCTCCACAACTTGTCTAGAAACATGCAGAAAAGATATTGCCGCATAATGGGATATCCATTACAAATTTTAATGTATTGCCCAAAACAATATATGACCATGGTGATTGCGATCGAATTATTTTGTTCAACGAAACAAGTATCATGGAAAAAATTCCTGCCATTTGTTCATAATATCGCTTCCTCCCAGACTCGACTATTAGATAGCTTGCATAGAGCACTGATATTTACCCAATCAAAACGATTGGGGTTGTTGTGACACTGGCGAGAAAATTTGGGTCACAACACATTCTCCATATAAATGATGGAGAGTTGGATAGCAACAAGGAAATGGTACCTATTTTCATATTCAGTTTTGTTCTTAGATTTCACATTTGCATATATGTCGGATAAGTTACACAAATATTGCACTATTCCATGTTGCATCTACAATTGTTCAATACGTATTCAGATTTGTTTTCGTCAATGGAACAATAATTGCATAGAGGGAAGATTACACTTATGTTGTTCAAAAATATAACAAAGAAGAAGGATGCTAGACAAAGGATCTTTCGGACAACCCAGACAACGTTTGTAATAGAGTTGTGAGTAGATATAGTAGAGGATCTGGAGAAACTAGCTAGCTCTACAATTGTTGTGCATATACATCCACAAAATCATCCTCACTTTGCTTATAGAAATAGCCTTCAACAAATTTTTGCACCTGTTTACTTTTTCTTTTTTGTTTTATAGGGGAGGGGGGGATGCAATTGTGTATTATATTGTTCAATGTATCAATCCCTTTTCTCGCGTTGTCAGGTTTAAGGTATTTTAGTTGTAGCCAATGTGTACTCGACCCCCTTTGAGCCTGTATGTGAAAAATGCCATTTTGTTGCTTATGCTTCTGCTTTGATAAGTGATGATACGATTGATTGTCTGCGATGCGATGAAAAATGTCCATATATTTATGGACATTACGTCAATGGTGTTATCTGAACCATGGGCAACACAACTATGCAGTGTTCGGTTAGGCAGCCTCTGTTAGAAAATGTGCTTCCTAAATTAGCAGATTTGTCGTATGAAAGGTGTTTACACAAAAAGACAAGCAATGTCTATATGTTGCGGCAACTTCAGATACAGAGCAAATTCACCTTAAATGAGAAAAATGCAATTTTGCATATCGGTTGAAGAAGGGAAAAAAAAAATTAAATCAAACTTTGGGAGGAAACGAAAATACCTCATGTCTCTCTGTAATATTTGTTCAACATCCATATGAATGTTCGTTTCAAGAGAAAATGAATGTGCCGACGTCTTTTCTTTGTATATCAAATTGTTTGGTGCAAAGGTCGATGGGTTCTGCTCAATGGAACCTTCTGGGAACTTTCTTCTGGGTTGTTTAAACTATGGTTGGTTCTTGGTTATCTAGTTTGTCTGTCAATTTCTATACCGTGGAACTCCAACTCTTATTTGGAGGACATAGAACAATATAGTTGAATTTTTTTGGCCAGTTGGCACATAGATCCGCCTGATAATTTCTATGGCAATGTGACGCAAATGTACTATGTGACTTGTTTTGGCAAATTTTCTTTGATCGATGAACTTGGTCAAATTATTGTTGTGAAATAATTTGAAATCAACGAATATATAGTGTGTGAAGTGAAACTGTCCTATCATACCAGCAAGAGGCTCTTAAAATTCAAATTGATCGTTGTTTTCGCAATTTTTGTTTATTCGATGAACTTGGTAAAATTAATATCCTGGAATAATTTGAAATCAACGAATATATACAGTGCGGAGTGAAATTGTGCTATCATATGAACAACAGGGCCTTAAACTTCAAATTGGTCCTTGTTATGCTCGCGGTGATACAATTTTACAAAAAAAATCTTTTGTTTCCTTCATTTTTTTAAAAATAAGTGATTTGACATCCTTTGATAATTTAATGTAATTCACTTGTACAATAACAATAGTTAATATTAATATTTTATAATTTGAAATTTTTTTTTTAGCTGAAGTTAGATAGGATGAGCATTGCTAAACAATTGCAATCTTGAACCCGCTAGACATGGAATCCGCAAGTCCACCTGTCAATTTGTATATCGCAGAAGTCTAGGTGATATTTGCATGACACCGAACAAAAGAGGTTCAAATTTCAGCCCGCCAGGATGAGAACCCGCGATCCAAAAAGTGCCCAAGTATGGAACGAGGGATCTGCATATGCTCTATAAAATCTCTTGTCCATGCTTTCTAAAAGTACATGTTTACTATGTATTGCTCATTTGTCGAAAAAATTTTATATCAATCGCTCGACCAGATTGTACAAACTTTCTCGTTTAATTAAATTCTTCAATAGAAAAAATTATTGTTAATAATTTAGTATTGAAAATCATGTTTCTAGATATGTTAGATAGTTGATAGGGATTAGTATATGTAAACAATGGAAAACTTGAACCCGCCAACCCTCAATTCCATTTGTCAATCTGTATATCGCGGAACTCTGAGGGCTATTCAGAGGACAAGAAACAATGAAAACTGCAATGTTGAGTGACGCAGCCCACAGGTCCGTTTGTCAATTTGTAAATCGTAGAGATGTGCCTAGTGTTTGTACAACACGAAACAATAAAGGCCCGATTTTCAGCCCACGAGCCCCACAGACCCAATAAAAAAAATCGCTAGATATGAAATTCATACAAGATCGCTATAGGACAATAAAACTGCAATGTTCAGCCAACCAACCCGAGTCCACCTGTCCACTTGTATATCGCGAAAGTCTGGGTGCTATTTGTAGGAGACAGAACAATGGAGACTCTATTGTTAGCCCGCCAGGCCACGAACCAAAAAATGCCTAGGTATGGAATGAGGGATCCGCATATGCTATATAAAATCTCATTCCATAGTTTATATAGAGACAATGTCCACACATTCGTGTGTCAACTTGTATATCATGGAAGACTAGGTGTTATTTGTAGGACACATAACAATAGATACTTAATTTTCAGCCTGCCAGGTCACGCACCCGGGATCCAAAAAGTGTCCAAGTATGGAATGAGGGATCTGCATATGTTCTAGAACAATGTTTTTGTACAATGTGAAACAATAGACGCCCAATTTTCAGTCTGCCAACCCTAGAGCTCCCGATAAAAAAAATTCGCTAAATATGAAATTCATATGGGATCTCCGCATATGCTGTATAAAATATCATTCCATACTTTATTTAGAGACTATTTCCATAAGTCCACGTGTCAATTTGTATATCAATAAGTATATGTGCTATTTGTGGGACACAAAACAATAGATACTTAATTTTCAGCCTACTAGGTCGCAAACCCGCGATCCAAAAAGTGTCGAAGTATGGAATGAGGGATCCGCATATGTTCTAGAAAAATGTTATTGTAAACTGTGGAACAATAGACGTCAAATTTCCAGCTCTCCAGCCCCAGATCCCCCGATAAAAAAATATGCTAAATTTGAAATTCATATGGGATCGCTACGAGACAATAAAGGTGCAATGTTCAGCCAGCGAGCCCGAGTCTACCAATCAATTTGTATATCACGGAAGTCAGGGTGTTATTTGTAGTAGACATAGCAATAGAGACTCTATTTTCGACGCGTCAACCCACAATCCAAAAACTACCTAAGTATGGAATGAGGGATCTGCATATGCTGTATAAAATCTCATTCCATACTTGATATAGAGACTATGTCCAAAAGTTCGTGTGTCAATTTGTATATCTCGGAAGTCTAGGTGCTATTTGTAGGACACATAACAATAGATACTTAATTTTCATCCCACCAGGTCCCGAACCCGCGATCCAAAAAGTGCTCAAGTATGGAATGAGAGATCCTTATATGTTCTAAAACACTATCAATTTGTATATCACGGAAGTCTAGGTGCTATTTGTAGGAGACTGAACAATAAAGACTCTATTTTTGGCCCACCAGGCTACAAGCCCATGATAAAAAAAATACCTAAGTATGGAATGAGAGATCCGCATATGTTGTATAAAATCTCATTCCATACTTTATATAGACTATGTCCACAAGTCCACGTGTGAATTTGTATATCGCGGAATTCTAGGTGTTATTTGTAGGACACGGAAGTCTAGGTGCTATTTGTAGGACACAGAACAATAGATACTTAATTTTCATCCCGCCAGGTCGTGAGCCCGTTATCCAAAAAGTGCCCAAGTATGGAATAAGGGATTCACATATGTTCTATAACACTATCAATTTGTATATCGTGGAAGTCTGAGTGTTATTTGTAGGAGATGGAACAATAGAGACCCTCTTTTCAGCCCGCCAAACCATGATCCTGTGATCCAAAAACTGCTTAAGTATGGAATGAGGGATCCGCATATGCCGTATAAAATATCATTCCATACTTTATATAGAAACTGTCCACAAGTCCGCGTGCGAATTTGTATATCGCAGAACTGTAGGTGCTATTTGTAGGACACAGAAAAATAGATACTTAATTTTCATCCTGCCAGGCCGTGAACCCACGTTCAAATGCAATGTTCAGCCAAGCAGCCCGTAGGTCCTCCTGTCAATTTGTATATCGCGGAAATATGGGTGCTATTTGTAGGACACATAACAATAGAGACTCTTTTTTCAGCCCGTGAGGCCGCCAACCCGTGATCAAAAAACTGCCTAAGTATGGAATGACTCTTTTTTATATGGCTCATTTGTCGAAATACTTTTATATCACTCGGCCGACCAGATTGTGAATTTTTTTTTGTATAATTAAATCTTGCAATATAAATATTTAACAGTAATAATTTAGCTCAGGTCGGGTTCTGAATTTGTATATCGCAGAATTGTCACTGCTATTTGTAGAGCGCAGAATAATATATGCCCAATTGTTTGCCCGCCAGCCCGAGAACCCCCGATCCAAAAAGTGGCTAATTATGGAATTAATACGGAATCGCTAAGGACAAAAAAAATGCAATGTTGAACCAACCAACCCGCAAGTCCACCTCTCAATTTGTATATCACGGAAGTGTAGGTTCTATTTGTAGGACACAGAACAATAGAGGCTCAATTTTCAGCTCGTCAGGCCGAGAACCATCGACCATTCACATGCCTTGGGTATATCTTCACTCGACCACTTTTCATACTTTGGTATTTCTTGGAATCGGTTTTGCCATTGTTGCTTCCTTTGTACTTGTTTACAGATACACAATAATTAAGCTTTAATGCTAGTAGCCATCTTGCAACAACCGTTAAAACTGTCATTAATGTCCGAAAGTTCGGAGAAGATTTGTCATTAATACAAATTAAACTAAGATTTGCCAAGAAGCATGTTATCCTTTCCAAGTATTCATTTCAAAGGCCACGCAATATTTTTTTTTTGTGCGCCGACAGGTTGGTGCTTTTAAGAAATTTCTAATTCTTAATCTCTTTTCACCATCACCGCCACATTC
>WSFP011539694.1:0-11704 GCA_009831015.1 Picea engelmannii | reverse complement strand
AAATTTTGTGAGGAAAATGAAGAGAAGTACAATCTATTCAGTCAATAATTGTCCATGTAAAAGAAGAGTTGTGTGTGTTTTTTAGCTTTACCTTGCATTAGTGTTGTGTGCATCCCAACACCTTGTAAACGTTTGTGGGACCTACTAGATTTGTCTCGCTACATGCTTCCTCCTCGGTTTTATGTCTCTCAATTATTAAATAGTTGGAAACAAGACAATCTAATCAAGACATATTTTGTGCACATGTTCAATGCCTTTATACTTAGGTGATAGGTTTACAACACATAGAAAAAACCTTAGAGCTTCATCGATGCATGATTCAATAAACACTTCCTTTAGTTTCCTTTGTAGTGTTGGAAACACTCATATAAAACAAATTGAGTTATACCAGACTAAGGATATATCTTGGCCTAACAATGGAGGAGCAATTTAAGAACAAACACGAGCAATGCGAGCAATGCTAGAATTGAGCATGACAAGAAATTTTCTTCTAATAATGCACACATGAGGAGAACAATTGGATTGGATTCTTCTTTGCATGTTTGCAAATTAATTCCACCTATGTTGAGAACTAACAAACCATATAGGAAGAGTGGAGAGATTGATCCTTCTTATGAGCATACTAAAAAACCTTTTATCACTACTAGGTTGCAAATTTATATCCCATCACCACTTGCAGTTAGATGTTGACACTCTGCTTTGATTTGGTTTTGTTATATAGATAAACATTTCATGGGAATACAAATATTTGAAGAGAATCTAATTGAGCTCCAGAGGTTAAGTTCTTAGCTTTGAGTTGAACTATGTTTAGTGCTCTTTAATAGTCACAATTTAAGATTTTGAGTTCAAGAGCAACCTAGTCACTTCTTGTTTCTTAGCTTTAAGGAGTTAATAATTTACTTTGGTTTTGTTTGAGTTGGTGGTTGGAAATAAGAATATCTAAATTGCATTGAGTCTTTGAAGAATCCATTTATTGGAGAACTATGTAAATATATATGTTGCAATTGCAAACAACATGAATTTTTAATTATGTGTGTGATTGTAATATTAACTAGCCTTGTAGCTTCATGCAATATAAAAGTTTTGCACTATCCAAGCCCAAAAAATAGAATTGGATTGTTTTACATTATGAGATGTCATTTATATATCAAAGCATTCTCTATTGCATTCCTACAAAAATATTGATCATACCATATAAGTAAGGACTTTGTACAATTTAAGTTGATAGTGATTTGCAGTTAGGTAGATCCTCCACTTTTTTTTATAACTCTCCCAACTCATTTCCACATTTGCTGCTAACTCTCCCAAATCATTTGAAACATTGTTGTTAAGAGAAATTGAATCCATGATAAAATTACTCAAATTTTTGAGGCATGTCCTATTGATTTGGTTATTGTACATGTAAGGTTGTTCCCATCTAGAGTCATAGATTTAAAGCTTGTACAATAAAAAATGGAATTTGGAATGGTTCCAAACAAGACATCAAGTAAAAACCAAGGTTCTCTCTACCACAATCCACATTCATTTTCTACAAAGATGTGAAAATCAAGGAAACAATATATACCAAAGTTCCTAAGAGAATCCCTGCCCAATTGCTTCTCATGTTGTGTTGTTCAATGGATTCTAACCAAAAATAATCCATTTCCATAGTGTACAAATCTTCCCAATAAAATATGGCAGTTAAATCTTTAGAAAAGTTACAATGTCATCACATTACCATTCTCGATCAATTCCATGAAGTATCTCTGTAATAATAAAACTGAGTAAGAAGGATTCCAAAAATTCAATCTAATTTAAAATATCATAATCTATTACCTCATCATCTTCTACTTGTGATATGGGACCTCTTTATATTTTTATCTTTTTTATGTTGGTTTGGGACCTCTTTGAAAACAATGATATCCATTTTAGTAATTCCTTACTAGATTTTACACTACATATACATTTTATTGGCAATGAAGTGGCATTCGTCACCTCTTAAGCCATGGAAACTAGTATGAATTTTCCAATATGAGGTATGTTTCTTTGATCCTTTCAAAAATCCCTTCATTGTTAGGTACTACCAAAAACCCATCTATAATCCTACACGTTCTCTGCCAATACCATTTCTAACTTGCGGTTTCTTAACAATGGAGATATTATGTTGTGTGACATAGTGGTGCAAGCCATGGGATCCACCAATGGAGATATTATGTTGTGTGACATAGTGGTGCAAGCCATGAGGGATCCCAAGTGATGGAGCTTTCGTCACATTCTAGAAGTAGCACATTGAAGCCTACAAGAGCATTTCATATGAGTTGCATGGCAGTTACCCGTGAATGAGTTATGGAGCTTGATGTAGCAACTCAAGCACATGACAAATGGTGGATTTAATAAGGATAGATTAACATGATCTTGTATTAGAGGGACAAAGCTACAGCAACTTAAGCACATGAGAAATGGTGGATTTAATAAGGATAGATTAACATGATCTTGTATTAGAGGGACAAAGCTATGATGCTTCACATATCATTGAATATTTTCTCCATCATTGTTAATAAGACCTTAAATGCTCTCCTCCAATCACATTTGAAATAAATAAATAAAAATTGTGCTAAAAAGTTTTAAAATTACGTAAAACATAGAAATAAGTCAGTGATATGGATTTCGTCCACACTAAGTTATACATAGTCACATATGTATGGTAAATGCTATATCCTTATTTATGTAAGGATGAGAATGTATTGTAAATGTTATATCCCTGTTTCTAACCCGGATGATAATCTTTTTAGAAAAATACAAAGATGAAGAATGAGAAACTAAATTTATGATTTAAAGTATCACTCCTTTCCAATATTATAGAATTCAACCGTTAAATGGCATTAGAGATAACGAGGACAACTACAAATAAAAGAAAAGGAGTTAAGTAGGGGATCATCTCAACAGGCTAATTAGGGAACAACATTAAGAGGGAAATGGACTTCATGTCCAAAACGTAGGAAAGCATATAAGTAATATCTTAGAGGTTATGGTATTTAGAAAATAATTAGATATAATGAAAATATTAGAAATAATTGATAATCAAGAAGATTTTAAATTAATCATATAATAGGTTAATAGGTTAAAAGAATTATGTAGTTGATTATTGTTTATTTAGAAATTGATTCATTTTCTTAGAAGATGTTTATGATCTTGTCATACTTATTAAATGTGTAGATATAGAGCAATGAACGAACTAACAAACAAACTACTTAGTATATGAGTAGATGTAAATTAGAGCTAAGGGATGAAATGGATAAAGAATATCAATCTTAATAGCCTTTAAATTCCTTTAAAACCGAGGAAAAATATTATTATGGAGGAATAGGGTATTGAGGTAGAAGGAAAAGTATTGTTTGAAAGCGAGCAAGTGAGAAGCACCAGTAATCCTTTCAATATGCATTTCACATTTCAGGAAGAACAATAAAAATCATTCCAAATATGTGTCTTAAGGAAGATTAAGCATAAGCAAATTTTAGGGAAATAGGAGTCCTGACAAATTAAAATTATAGTCATCTAATCTACTACTACCATTGTGTCTTTTTCGAGGAAGATATCACGGGGACACCCAAGGGATACTTCCCCACATTCATGGATGGCATCCCTAATAAATCCTTTCGTGTAGACTAGTGCACCTCATCTAGTGGGATTCAAATTGAGTACCAAATGGAAAGGAACTAACCAAACACCCCCTTGAAAAATCAAATGTGTTTCTATATTAATTATTTTCAATGATAATTATAAAGTTTTTATTTTATTTTTCCTCAAAATATTATTGACCTCAAAGTTCATCCATGAAATACAATTCATCACATTTTCTAACTTGCTCACATGTAAGCACCCGATTAATGGTGTTTCGACTGATAATGGGGTTCACATTGAAATAGGATCTCGGATTTTAGGGAGCAGGTGAACCCTCTATTTCATCTTAGTTATGGAGAGCTAACTATGGTTTTAGGATGTACATACGTCACTACCACTCGACCTTTCAAAACCCTACACCTGGTCCATCCTAAGGGGGAACAGAGGTTTGAGCTCGGAGCTTGATTCTAATGGCAATTTGACTGTAGTGGGTTCTTATTGGAACCAAAGCTCGACATTTATGGAGTAGTTACTTCCTAAGCCCGTTATGGTGAATCCCTTTTCCATATAAATTTTTGGAGAGCCTTCTATGGCCGTCAGATACACCCTTGTCGTTACATCTCACTCTCTAGAACCCTCCACTTGGTGCTCCTTGAACTGGCGTTTCCTCCTTCTTAACTTTTTCTATGCCACTCTTTGTACTCTATCTGTCTGGATTCATAACTACTTTCCTACAGACTTGACAGTATTGGTGTATTCTTAATTCTTTCATACGTTTTTATATTCCTTGAAACCTTCTCCCCATTACTATCTGTGTGAGGTGGAATCATTTGGAGGGACCTTCCAACACCTTCCAATGGAGGCTGAGGTCAGCGCACTTATGAGTGCGGCTAACAAAGCCCTATGGAAGAGTGTCGGTCTCTTCACACCTTCAGATGCTCATTATGTTTCTACGTCTTCTCTCCTTACCACAACTCCAAAGGTGGCAGAACCCTTAGCTCCTCCGCTATCTGTTTCACCTTGCCCGACCATCAGTGTAACTCATCCGACATCTTCTTCGCTACCTGGACTGGTATCTTCCCTCAGACGTGCTGATAAATGACATTTAAAAGGTCTGCAAGAGCGAGCACATTTTTCGCAGTCATGGTTACCCAAGCCATCGGGCACCAAAAGACTGTGGAATCCTAACAAGAGAAAACAATGCCTGATCATGGGCTCGGATATGGGCTTAGAGGAAAGTGTTCGACTCTCCCTCTATGGACTTGTGGGAAGGTTTACATATCACACTCTTAGCATTGATTCCCCACTAGAATGGCTTTTAGACAACTGGTTACCTATTTTAGGATACATGGTGGAGCTTATTACCCTTTCTTTTGGCTGGTTCGGTTTTATTTTTAACACACCAGAGAAATCACAACTAATACTTGATACTTTTTGGACCATAGGTAGTGTAAGTATCATACTTAAAAGGTAGTAGGTTTCATTTAACCCTTCAACGAACTCCTTCTGGTTTCAACATGTATGGGTTCTTCTACCCGGACTCCCCCTACAATACTGGACCGAGAAGGCATTGGAGGCCATTGGTAACGAACTGGGGCGCTTCATTTGTATAGACCCAAAACTCTTAAAGAGTTCAAACAGGAAACTGGCGAGGATTATGGTCGAGCTAGACATACATGCTGAGCTACCGGATGTCTTAGAAATGTTCTAGCATGGACACTCGGTGGCACAACGATTGGACTACCTTGGTATTCCTTTCCGCTACTCTTCATGTCATCAAACATGACATATTTGGCATGACTACACAGGAGCCCCTGAAGAGGAGGAATCCGAAGGATCTTACCTTTGCAAGTTGCCTAGGGATGACTCTCCAGGGGTGGATTCCTATCCTACAGAATTTGAAGGCACTATGGATGAGGGGACTTGGGACCTGATGGATACTACTGATCTACAGTCGATTCCTCCTTCCATAGTCACTAGCACCTGTTGCGCCAACAAGCGACAGGTCAACCTTTTCAATGTTTATGGACCTTGTATTGATAAAATTTCTTTCTGGTCAAAGGTATTGACATCAAGTCTTCTAGCGAAACCTAATCTCATTCTTGCTGGGGACTTCAACTTCACCTTATATTCTTCTTATATTTGGGGAACGACTACCTCCACTGATGCAACGGCCTCACAGTTCAATGATATATTCCAACAACACAATTTGGTTGACCTATTAGCAGCCAAGGTGGCTCCCACTTGGAGAAATGGCAGGTCTGGTGCAACGAGTATTTCAAAGTGCCTTGATCGCTTCTTCTTATCAGATTCCCTTCTTTAGCATGATGATAGATATAGAACTTGGGTCGCATATCCTTACATCTTGGATTATGCCCCCATTATTCTACAGTTGGATTCTTACTCTCATCGCTCTGCATACCCTTTTAAGTTTAATCCCATTTGGTTGGGGAATCCTGTTTTTGAGCGTCTGGTCTCTAATGTTTGGACTGATCAATCCTATAAAAATGAGTTGGATGTACAGAGACGTTTAGTTGGTAAACTAAAAGATTTAAAATCAAAACTGAAATGTTGGGCCCAACAACAGATATCAAAGACTTTTGAACGACTATCGCAGCTTGAACACAACATATAAGTTATGATCTTGGAAACCTCTAAGAGAAAGGGAAATGATCCAATAAGTTTGCAACAACATTTAAAACTCCTTGAGACAGAACAGAATAATCTACTACTAATTGAGGAAGCTCACTGGCATAAAAAACACATAGCCACTTGGATCAACTGTGGAGACAACAATACAAAAAAATTTCACAAATTTTTGAGTCACAGAAGGAATCACAAGCATATTTGGGAACTACAATTGGATGGAGCTGTCTCTATCACTAGATAGGACAACCTTCTAGATGTGGCGTTCAAACATTTCAAAAGTGCCTATCGAGATAAAGGTCTTACTAACATTGTTGATCAAGCATTTATTACGAGACTCTTTCCAAATATCATCAGTGATCATGAGGCATAACTTATTTTTTCTTCTTGTACAAAAGAAGATATTTAGAAGGTGCTCAACACCTTTAAAAAGGATAAAATTCTCGGCTTGGATGGTTGGACAGTCGAATTCTATCTCCATTTTTTCGATCTGATCAGTGACGACCTTTGGGAACTGGTTGAAAATTATAGACTTAGAGGAAGGGTTTATCGGGCTCTTAAATCCACTTTTATGACTCTGATTACAAAATCAAATAACCCCAAGTCCTTCAACGTCTTTAGGCCTATTGCGCTGTGTAATATTTTCTATAATATTATTACAAAACTTCTGGTCGATAGGATTAAATCGTTCATGAATTGCCTTATATCGGAGGAAAAACTGGGCTTCATCAAAGATTGAAAGATACTGGATGCTATTGGATCAACACAAGAGGTGTTGCACAGAATAAAACAAAAGAAATTACAAGCTTTGATCTAAAAAAAGATTTCGACTATATCAACTGGGACTATCTTAGGTTGATATTATTGAAATCAGGTTTCGACCTTCCATTCACAAATTGGATCATGGGGTGCGTGTCTAGTGCGACTATTTCCGTCCTGGTTAATGGAGAAGTCACATCCTTCTTTTCAAATTAAAGAGGCCTACAACAACGATTGCATCTTTCCCCTCTCTTATTTATATTGGCCTTGGAAGGTTTGAGTATTCTTCTCAAGTCGAGTCAGCGGGAAGGGATTATTACTGACATTAAAGTATCAAGATTGGTAAAAGTTCTGCACTTATTTTTCGTGGATGATATCATCATAACCACAAAAGTGGACCTAAGAGAATGGAAGGAAATCAAATAGATTATGAACCTGTTCCGTCGAGCTTCAAGATTATAGATTAATGAGTCAAAATCCACTTTTCACTATTCTGGATTACTAGCAACAAACATTGAGACTTTTAAGATAATATTTCCATTTGTATACCATGTGATCTCGTTGGGTTTGAGATATCTCAGCTACTTCCTTAAGCTGGATTGTTATAAAGAAATTGATTGGAATTAGCTTCTTATAAAATTTGAAAAAAAAATTGCACACTGGTGCAATCGCTGGCTCATTCTGGGTGGAAGATTCATACTTTTAAAATCGGTGTTGGAAGGCCAGGTAGTCTATTGGATGGATCCTAATACCATTCATCACTCCATATTGAATAAGATCAAAAAAATGATGTATTCTTTTCTTTGGACATGCGGCAACAATAAACATTATCTTCATCTTTGTCGATGGGATATTATCGCAAATCCAAAAGTGGTAGGTGGTTGGGGACTTCACAATATTGCACTTTTCAAACAAGCTTTGGAGACAAAAACTCTTTGGCGAGTCTTGACACAGGATGGTATTTGGCATCGTATTATACACGTGAAATATATTACTCCTTTTTCACTTGCAAGTTGGCTCAGACTCCCAGATATTTTCCCCACTAGCGCCTCTCCGATCTGGAGATCTCTCTTAAAAAAAATTCCATTTATTCACCACTGGCTTTGCTAGAAACCTGGCTCAAGACATTCTATTCATATAGGTAGGGATGCTATATTGGGCCTTGGGTCCACTTCTTTTCTCTCATCTAGTTTACTAAATTATCTTCGAGATATAAAAGTTTTCTTCCTTTTCCAAGCCCGACACACCTTTGATTGTGGGTTTACATGCTCAAATTGGAAATCTAGCTATGATTTGGGACTCACGGGGGAACTTGCACTGGAATGAAAGTCTTATTGCTTGGCACTACTTGGAGCAGGGATTCGACTAAATTTAGTGGAAGACACTTTTCAATGGATTGGTGGTGACTGATCTGGTCATTTGACTATTAAGAATGTTTACAATTCTATTTCCTCCACTATTTGGATACAAAAATGCACAGGATGGAGGCGAAACTTATGGCACTGGTCTCTTCCTTTAAAAATAAAATTTTCATATGGTTAGCTGCAAATGACAAGATCCTGACCTGGGAAATTCTTCTTCACCGGGGTTGGGAGGGACCCAACATGTGCATTCTCTGTCGTAACAATTCTGAATCTATCTCCCACATCTTTTTGGACTGTACTTTCACCAAACTGGTTTGGCACAAGCTTACACTAGTCCTAAATCTCCAAACGACGTGGACAAGCAAAACCTTACACGATTGCTTGGATAATTGGGCATTGATGGACTTCTCTCTTCCTCATCTTCCAGCTATAGTCTGTTGGTTTATTTGGCTTACTCGCAATAGGGAGATTTTTTAAAATACACCTGTCTCCTTAAATTCAGTTTGTTTCAGAATATTGGGTGAACTGAAAATTGAAAAGAAAAAGAGGATCTCTTCCCCTCAATTTATTCATCCTATTCTTCAGATGAATGGAAATAATGCATGGTTTGACGAAGCATCTCAAAATACAGGCCTTCAATGCGGGGCGGGCGGGTTGATTCTTCATTCTGATGGCACTAAGATCACTTGGACCTTCAACTATGGAGCAGGATCTAATACCTAGTCAGAACTTCTCGGCATCTAGGCCACCCTTCTACTGGATTCTCGTCATAATATTATGGATCTTCATGTGAGGGGGGACTTCAAGATCATTATTGACTGGCTATTTACAAAAAGGGACAACTTCAAGTTATTTCTCTGGAATTTTGGAAAGATAGGATCACTGAGCTCATACAGGTTTCTCTCATATCAGTTTTTCTCATATATACAAGGAATTAAATGTGGAGGCAGATTATCTATCAAAAAATGCACTATCAAAAATAATTGGCACATTGACGTATCAACATTGGACAGATGGACTTGGGAGTCCTCCTCAATGTATCATCCTCTTTTAGTTATGATTTTTTCATGATCTTGTATATATTTTGTATCACTCTATGTTTTGAAGGTTTAGAACCTTTTTGTCGTCTTGATAGATCATAGATGATATGATCTGATAGGTATATCTATCTCCATACTATATGGGTTCAACTTCTATTGTAAGGAACATTATATTGGAACAATTACGATATGTAAGGGATCAATCTTTATCCTTTTTGTAAGGGCTTGATCTATATCTTTTTGGTTTCAAAAAACCATACATAATACAAGTGAATTTTTTCTTTTGAAAAAAAAAACACCCGATTAAAATTGAACATATACAACTTTTAAAGAGAAAACAAATTTTCTTCGCAATTAAGCTATTCAAATTATACAATTTCTATTTTATTTTACAAAACAAAAACATAAATTATAAAATAATAATTGATTTTATATTTAAAAATTTAGTACTCCATATTAAAAAATAAAAATATGTACTCATTTTTTATTTGTGTTTTAATTGAGTAATTAAAATGATATATTAGAATTTAATTTAATTTTAAAAACTAATATATATATATATATATAAAGATTTAAAAACAAAAAAACAAACTATGAAAACTTGTAAAACCAACCATTTAATATTTGGTCAATTCGATATAAATCTTTCTATTTTTTCTTCACATATTGAAAATACATGTACAAGTTTTAATAAAATTGTTGTTTTATTGAGAATAAAATCTGAAATATTGTTGATGTGAATTATTCACCACAAACTTATATATATATATATATATTAAAAATAATTTAATTTAATATTAATATTTATTAGTAATTTAAGTTAGTCAAATACTTCGGATGGGGTGACACGTAGCGAAGCCTTGCCACATGGCTCAGCATCAAGCCACAACTTAAATGTTGTAGGCTGCTCCCCATCACCTCCGCATTTACGATGGTAGCCGGCCATTACAGTTGCTATACAAAGGAGGGACTTCTCCCTCGCGCGAACGCACTCGCTCAACCAACATTCAATATGACAAGGTTAATGGGAAGCCATGCAAAGCTGACATTTGGTAATTCAACAGTTGGAGAGCCTGGACAAAGCTGGTTCACTCTTGTTTTGGACCTCCTCGCCGACCGGGAGCTCTGGTGCAGTTTTGGTTCATTCTCGTCTTAGTTTATTCTCGTTGTGGCTCATTCTTTTTGTATCTTTATCCACCCCTCATCAATAATGACAAGGAAGCGAGGCAGGCCTCGCCGAGGCTCGGCCTGGTACACCCACAAAGAGCAGAGGCAAAGGAGGAAGAACCTGGAGTGCGCTCTGTCAATGGCGACTTCCATTCTCCGACAAAGAGCTCGAGTCGACCAATTGGCACTCCATGCCATCATCGCTGAGCCCGGGATAGAACGTAGCACGCACACCATGGCAATTGAGCTCGGAAGCGGTATGATGGAAGGCGCTGCGGACGAGTTTCCAACCTGCTATGTTGATGAAATCCTGTACCTGGAGGATTTAGTGACCACCCTGGAACCCCAAGCCACGATGCCTGAAATACAGGATGGAAGCGGTCCGAAGGGAGATCCGGTAGACGATTTCCCAATTTGTATTGTTGAAGAGATACCATGGATGGGTGACTACAGCCCCACCAGCCATGCTGAGAAGGCAACGAACGAGGATGAGGCTCGGGACAGTGCATGCACAGGAAGGAATGTGGACGAGACCAGAGAAGGGATGAATGTGGATGCAGCCAGTGTAGGACTGAACGTGACCGAGGCCGGAGCAGGGATGAACGTGGAAGTGGGGAACAAAACCTTCGATGAGGCAGGTAATAATGATTTGCATGGTCCTCTCCTCCGTGTAGAGCATCTGGCTCTGGTGTTCGAACTCCGAGGCCACATGGCAGACCAGGAGAACAGAGCCCTCCTCATGGGACAATGTCTAGAATTTCTCCTTGATGCATACTCCAACGCTCCAGCCAAGAGGAAATGCCCACTGTGCACGCAACCGTTCGCCATCCCAATCAGATCCACGTGGCAGAAACGCAATTGCGACAGGTCACCGGGTATCTGAGTTCTCCTATTCTAGTTTTTTTTCTGTTTAATCTTGTTGTTGCTAAATGTAAACTTGAACTATGGCCATCTGTCCTGGTTTCATTCGGGCAGAACAGAGGGAAAAGCAGTTTTAGCTTATCTTCCTAGACTCATTTCACTCCAAACTATGCTGGTTTCCGGTAAAACGACAACATTTTTGGTGGCTCGGGATGACTATATCTCTGTGTATTTTGTCAATGTTTCTCTGTTAACTTAATATAGCAG
>WSFP011539693.1:0-11704 GCA_009831015.1 Picea engelmannii | reverse complement strand
TTATTCAGCCGCATTCGACCATTTTTGTAATCCACAGAGATATCATAATACAAAATTGCAATCCTTTGTCACATTTATTATTTGTATGATCATTTATATGTTGTAAGCCTTTGATCCTACACACACATTAGCAGTGTTTCCTAGACTATCCAAGTCAGGAACATTACACATGTGTAACACCCTAAGGTCGAGCCCCTGCTGAATTGTAATTATGTTTATAGGATAGTGAGACAAGTGTTTATAAGTTGGAAGATTTATGTGTTTATTAGGCCGGAGAGCCTAGATGCTAAGGCCAATGAGCCTAATTTTGTACATGTAAATACTTACATCATTAATAAAATTACTTCGCTGCATCTAGACCTAGCATGAATAAAGAGTTATGGGGGACTAAGCTCCACTAGGTAGAGAAAGGAAAGGGGATAAGTGTCTAGGAATAGAGGCTAAGCTAAAGGGATTACCTCTAAAGGAATAATATTATATTATTATTTCCTAAAGGCTAAGGTTGACATAATCGGTGTTGTCCTAAGTTCCCAGGGAAAGGGAACGATTGTTAAGTGGAGCTCATGCAACTTCAGGAAGACATGTGTCAACCTAGGCGCATGCAGTTTATATCTAGGGAAATCAGCTCGTTGGGGGTTCCCTCACCATTCTCACCACTCTCACAATCCCGGTGATGGTCCCTACTCTGGAAGTAAGCCATACTCCCTATTTATGCATGCACTGAGACTGATCATTCACGCAACTAACCATCACCTCCATCGTCGATCTCTGCAACTTCTGAAACCACACACCTGTGTTATGAAGCTAACAATGTTTGCTATGAAGCACAACATGATTGCGTAGTGTCTGATTCATATTGTGCCTTAGCCTTTGTTGTTGCTACCCATGTTTTCTCTGGACTGGTGTGGCTTTCTTTCATTACCATAACCTTACCTAATTTTGTTGTGGAGGTTACCCACTAGATTTAGGAGATGAATAGAAGAGGAAAGTTGTCAGGTCTGTGAGAAAATCTCTCCAAGTTAGAGAGTGTGTTGGGGTAGTGAGTTCTCCTAGAGGGAGTCTCGTAGAAGCTAAAATATTATGAGACTTCTATTCCAACTTGTTGTTGAAGCTTTGGATTGGAGGTGGACACTCGATGGACTTGTGATAGTGAAGGTGTACAGTCTTGTGGTGGAATAGGTGTGTGGCGAATGAGGGTCTATGGGCTGTGGGCGTAAGTGGCTCCAAGGATAAAATACTTCCTGTTGATCTGTGTGACTTTCCTATTGTCCTTGCCAAGCCTAGGAATCCCTTTCCTGGTGGATTTTGGTCTCGGCTAGGGGGTTACCCATTGTTGAGTGTGATGAGTAGCGTGGTCTGAGACTCGGAGGTTCGTTGAAGGTCTACACGCAGTTTGTGGTCATCTATTAAAAGATAAGTACCCAAATATTTGTTCTTTATATGATGTGTATCTTGAAATTGAGTTATAATGTTATGAGAATTGTCTGTATATATTGCATGTATGTTTTAATGTTGTTTCCACATGAATAGGTGCATGAAAAGAATGATATAGCTGTTAAAATTGCATTTGATAGATATGTATATAAATATATATGAATATCATATGTTACCTCTATTTATTCCTGTTAAGTTTTATATGTGAATATTTTCGCAAAGTTATTCGGTGGCATGGCTTGGCTTGTTGGTTGGATGAGGACGTTAAAAAATGGTATCAGAGAAGAAATATGTTTCCACTATGGCGTTTCTCGGCCTGTTGGGTTGTTGGGGATGTTACAAAATGGTATCAGAGAAGAAATATATTTCCACTATGGCGTTGCCCGGCCTTTTGGGTGGATAGGGACATTACAAAATGGTATCATAGCCATGGTTTCGACACTGAGCCTGGATGGGCCATGTTAGTGGTTAACGAGACAAAGATTTCAGAGTGAATTTTTATAGAGACAGGCCAAACTCAAAGTTCAGAGCATCACTAGGACTGTGTTTAGAATCTCAGGAGGTTTAACAGTTTATGGAATGGAAATAGAAAAAGAAGCCACAACAACCATTGTGTTGGACCGTGAGGTTTGAAGTTGGGTCATAGGATATATTCGAGAGAAGGAAAAACCTTCACAATCATCATTTCTGGAGAGAAAGTGTAGGAAAGTTAACCTCCTATTTTTTCAGACTTTGTAACTTCGGTGAAGTTGATTTGTGATAGAACAAAAGGGGCTGAATCCTAAAGTTCCGAAGTCCAGTAGTGGATCTACATTGTGGATTTGGGGATAAATTCTTGACTGTTGGATCAGTCGAAGACAGATCAGAATAGATTAGGTCAAGTCAAAAGAAAGAGGTAAGGCATCAAGGTGAAAAATAGATCTCAGTCGTCAGTTATGGGCGCAAGTGATTGTGATCCGTAGATCTCACAACAGTTCATAAGTTTGACATTCAATAGATTTGAGGTGTAAAAGTGTAAAATATTACGAAGTCCAAAAAATCCCGAAGTCCCAAAGTGACATGACTTGCTGACGCCACTTGAGATGATGTGGACACACGAGATGCGTGCCATGTGTTAGTGAGTTATGTACCCTTCGAAGTTTGATTATGCCAGTTAAAATATGACATGTGTCACCCGCCTGATTGGGCCACGTATTCGCTTCTAGTATTCTTCCACGTGGCACTTCCCTCGAGTATGCTCAGTGGGACCCCTGATGGATTTGACAAAGAAACTGAACTTGGTCAAGAATTGTTAAAGTTTGAAGACTCCTGAATCTCTAGAGAGAGGATTAAATGCACACCATTTGAGGAGGGACACGCGGTAGTAGATATTGTATTCCAAAGACTTGGTACTTTGGAGGATTCAATGCATAAATAGATAAGGTCGGGGACTCCCAAAGGCTTGAAGGTCGTAGTCAATATCGACTGTTGATCAAGAGAGGGTATGTGGCAATAGATGCAGTAGCCCAGAGACTTGGTACTGCAGAAGGATTGAGAGTGTGGATAGTCCAAAACTTCTGAAGCCCGGAGTCCCGAAGTTGATCATGGTCGTTAGTTAGTGGGAAGGCGTAGTTCGTTGGTTTTTTTTTGTGTGAGTTCGTCGATCTAGCACTCTAGCAGACCTATAGAGAAGTGATTTGAAAAATCTCAGAGTGGGAGTTTTGTAATAGATCTTGGTCGTTGGATGCTAGGATTTCATTGACCTTCGATCCACCATTCTTTACGAGCTCTCCAAATTTAGCGCTACGGGTAATTAGAGGTTTGGAGTTGTGAGAACCCTCGAAGCCTGATGCTCCAGAGCCTCAAAGTTTCAAGGCTCTGGATAAGCGCCCAACTAATATCACTTGGTCACAACTATGGTTATATGCGAGTTGAGGGATGAAGAAAAGGGGCTAGTGCCCGAAAATTGTTATAGAATAGAGAAGGGCTTACAGATAGAAGCTCAAGGGGTTCTTGATCGACCAGGACCCACATAAAATGGAGTCTAATATTCTTTTTTTGAATCAGATTGTTTAAGTTACTCTGGAAAATTTTTAAAGACTGATATCGTAAAAAAATTTGGTTGTCTGCACATTTTTGCACAGTTAACAATTGACAGAATCGAACCGAATTAGTCCATAGTGCAGAGAATTGGAGGAGGCACGGGACGCTTACAGTCTAGAGGATGAATCTAGAGGAATGGATGTCCATTTGGGAATTGAAGGAACAAACTCCAATGGGCATGGAGAACAAATAGATAAAGAAGTAAGCATGATGAAAATCATTAATAATTTGCAAAAACATGTCCAAATTCACCAGGAAGATAACAAAAGTCTTATGAGAGCCAGGGAGAAATAGGGAGACTTCAATATGAAGTTGATGTAGAGCCTGGAAAGAATTGAAAATAAATTGGATAAGGAAAGTGGATCTAGTAAATCAAGAAGTCACGGGACCCCTGATGAGGAAAGAAGAGGAAGAAGTGATAGTATACATCGCCAACACTTCCAAAAGCATTCCCATAAGAGAGAACACAATAGCTCAAGTCCATCCCCTGTCAAGAAGCATAGGATATATTAAGTGGATGAACTGACGGGTGAAATGAATAAGATAAAACCTCCTAATTTTTATGGAGAGCACAAGAAAGATGAAGATGTCGAGGCATGGTTGTTGGGCATGAGGAAATATTTCCAACTACATAATTACTCTTCTCATGCAGAAGGGAGAATTTCCATCTATCAGCTAAAAGGAAAGGAATCCATATGGTGGGATCATCTTGTGTAAGTGCAGGATGTCAAAGAGAATAATGTTACATGAATGGAATTCAAGAGGCATTTTGAAAAGAAGTACTTAACTAAGAGGTATTATGACAAGAAAATGAAGGAGTTCTTTGAACTCAAATTAGGAAGTATGTCCATTGATGAGTATGAAAGAATATTCGTGGATTTGTTGAAGTATGTCCCCTTCATCAAGGACGAGACAATTAAGATTCAAAGATATATGAATGGTATGACAGCTTTCATCAGTGACAAGATCCAGTATGATGATCCTGAAACTATGGAAGAAACCATAAGGAGAGAAAAATGTTTATTTGATCAACAAAAAGGGAAACCTATTTTCTAGAAGGCTTGGGAAGACAAGAAGAACTTTAAAAAGGAGCAGAGGCAGAAGGGGAACAAGCCACCCTTTTTCAGAAATAGTCCTCAAAGACAAAAAAATTTGAGAGAGCCCAGGATGGCTGAAGTAGGTGGGAAAAGGCCAAGGCAGACACCTATGGAATGTTGGGGTTGTAAAGGAGTTCATAGGTATAGAGATTGTCCTCATAGAAGTGACAAAGTGAGAGTTGTTCAAAATGTTCAGAAAGAAGAAATGGTAGAGGACATGGGAAGAAGAGTACCAAGAATCTATGCAGCCCTGGACAACAATCAAGTTGAGTTTCAATCACACATGATTGAAGTTGAAGGTATGATAAATAACCATGCCCTTACTATTTTAATTGATTCAGGGGCTAGTCATAGCTATGGAAATCCTAAGATAGTGGAAATATTTCAATTTCCAAGAAGCAAGCATGGGAAATTTTGGCTTGTGTAGCTGGCTACAAGAGCCAAGAGAAAGGTTGTTGAGTTGGTTAAATCATGTCTAGTGGGCATGAATGGACTAAGTAGCAAGGAAGCTTTTAACACATTGCCTTTGGGATCATATGATTACATAATTGGTATGGATTGGTTGGACCAACACCATGCCATATTAGACTGTCATAACAAAGCATTCACTTTCTTGGATGAGGAAGGAAATCGAAGAGCAGTCCAAGGAATTCCCAGGGAATTTACTATTTGAGAAATCTCAGCAATGCAACTAAAGAAGTATTATAGGAAGGGATGTCAAATATTTGCAGCCCATATGGAGGAAGAGTCTAAGGATAAGGTGCTAAATATGGAGGATCATGCAGTCCTGGAGGATTTTGACGGTGTGTTCAAGGAGGTACTATGACTACCTCCAAAGAGAGATATTGATTTCTCTATAAATTTAATGCCTGGAACAACTCTAGTATCAAAACATCCTTACATAATGAGTACACCAGAGCTGAAGGAGTTGCAAATGTAGCTTGAATATATTCTAAAGAAGGAGTATATACGTCCAAGTGTGTCACCTTGGGGTGCCCCAGTCTTGTTCATAAAGAAGAAACATGGGACATTGAGAGTGTGCTTCTATCTCAGACAGTTGAACAAAGTGACTATAAAGAACAAGTATCATTTGTCAATGATCGATGATCTCTTTGATTAGTTGAAGGATGTTAGGATATTTTTAAATATAGATCTCAGGTCAGGATACCATCAAGTAAGGATTAAAGAGGAAGACATCAACAAGATCACCTTCAGGACAAGGTATGGTCATTATGAGTTCACAGTGGTGTCATTTGGGTTATCAAATGCACTAGTTGTTTTCATGTGTTTAATGAATGGTGTTTTTCGAGAATATTTAGACATGTTTGTCATTGTATTTTTGCATGACATCCTTTTATACTCCAAGACAAAGGAACATCATGAACAACACTTGAGAATGGTGTTACATGTGCTAAGAGAGCATTATTTTTATGCCAAATTGAAAAAGTGCTCATTGTTGTGTATGCGTTATATTCTTTGCATGTGTGTGTATGGATGCATCAGATACGACAACTACATATGAAGATCCCTCTAGTAGTGTTGCTTGTGTCATGTGCATCGAACGCTTCCTAGAGGGGTCCCAAGGGGTGCCATGTATGCCCCCCTACTTACACACAACGTTCAGGGCAATGCCCCAAAAATAGTTTTTGGGCAGTTTTTGCTATTTTTTAGCAGTTTTCTAAATTAATCCCGGATTAAGGGATTAGGTTTTGGTATCTACGAATTACCAAAAAACATTGTATATATTGTATGGTGAATGGTGAAATCAATATAATGAATATAAGAAAGGTTTTCCCCAGTTGAGGGTTTCCGGTATAAATCTCTGTGTACTATGTGTATGAGCCATTGATTAAATTTTGTTTTTCTTAAGAATCTATATGCATTGCTTTACTTAACAGGTTTAAAACTTACACTCATTTTATCAAAACAAAATTCACTATTTGGGGCATATCATATCTGAAGAAGGGACAGAAGTGGACCCTTAAAAGATTGAGGCTATTAAAGGGTGGACAACACCTAAAAATGTGACATAAGTCATACCCTTCATGGGTCTAGCTGGCTACTACAGGAGATTCATTGGAGGATTCTCAAGGATTGCCTACCCAATCACTTCCTTGAAAAGGAAGGGGAAGAAGTTTTAATGGAAAAAAGAATGTGAAAAGAGCTTCCAGCAATTGAAGTAGCTGTTAACCAATGATCAAAATTTGAAGATCGCAGATCCAAATGAATATTTTGTGGTTTGCAGAGATGCATGCAAAGAAGGAATAGGAGGAGTCCTTAGCCAGAAAGGATTTTTGATATGTTTCGAGTCCAAGAAATTGAAATAGCATGAAAGGATCTATGCCACTCATGATTTGGAGTTGGCAGCCACAATGCACACCTTGAATAAGTGGAGGAGCTACCTCATGGGAAAGAGGTTTGAGTTGAGGACAAATGATAATGCTCTGAAGTACCTATTTGATCAACCTACTCTGAATGTTAGGTAGAGAATATGGTTGGAATTCCTCTATGAGCATGACTTTGATATCAAGCACATCAAATAAAAGGAGAACGAAGTGGTTTATGCACTCAGCAGGAGAGTGCATGAAGTGCATGCTACAACCATTAGCATGTATCAAACGAATCTTAAAGGCATAATTTTTGAGGCTGCAAAAGTTGATTTGAAATACATGGAATTAGTAACTAAATTGCAACAAGGTAAAATGCATCAAAAAGATGAAGATTACATACTGAGAATTGATGGAATTCTCTTGTACAAAAACCGAGTTTATGTACCAAATTATTTGGAATTGAGGAGTGTCATTTTAAAAGAAATGCATAATGAGCCTTATGTTGGACACTCAGGATATCAGAAAATAATTTTAATAGTCAAGAGCCATTACCATTGGGGAAGTATGAGAAAATAAATTGCAGAGTACATTTCCATATGTATGTAGTGTCAAAGCGTCAAAGACATCCATTTCTCTAGATTCCTCCTCTAGACTGCAAGTGTCTCATGCCTCCTCCATTTCTCTTCACTATGGAATTAGACAATCTGATTCAATCAAATAATATCAGACTCCATTTTATGTGGGTCCTGGTCGATCAAGAACCCCTCAGGCTTCTATCTCTAAGCCCTTCTCTGTTCTGTAACAATTTTTGGGTGCTAGCCCCTTTTCTTCAGCCCTCAACTTGCATATGACCATAGTGTTGACCAAGTGATATTAGTTGGGCACTTATCTAGAGCCTTGAAACTTCGGGGCTCTGGAGCTTCAGGCTTCGAGGGTTCTCGGAACTCCAAACCTCTAATTCCCTGTAGCACCGAATTTAGAGAACTCATGAAGAATGGTGGATCGAAGGTTGATGAGCTCCTAGCATCCAACGACCAAGATCTATTACGAAACTCTGACTCTGATATTTTTTGAAGCACTTCTCTACAGGTCCATCGGAGTGCTAGACCAACGAACTCACAAAAAAGCAAACCAACAGACTCTGCCTTCCCACTAACTAACGACCATGATCAACTCCGAGACTCCGGGCTTCAGAAGTTTTGGACTGTCCACACTCTCAATCCTTCTGGAGTACCAAGTCTCTGGGCTGCTGCATCTTTTTCCATGTACCCGCTCTCGATCAATGGTCGAGATGAACTCTAACCTTCAAGCCTTCGGGAGTCCCCGACCTTATCTATTTATGCATTGAATCCTCCGAAGTACCAAGTCTTCGGAATACAAGATCTACTACCGCGTATCCCTCCTCGAATGGTGAGGATTTAATCCTCTCTCTGGAGATTCAGAAGTCTTCAAACTTTAACAATTCTTGACCAAGTTTATTTTCTTTGTGAAATCTATCAGGGGCCCCACTGACCATACTCGAGGGAAGTGCCACGTGGTAGAATACTAGAAGCAAACATGTGGCCCAATCAGGCGGGTGACACATGTTATATTTTAACTGGAATAATCAACCTTCGAAGGGTACATAACTCGCTGACACATGGCACGCATCTCGTGTGTCCATGTCATCTCAGGTGACATCATCAAGTCACGTCACTTTGGGACTTCGGGAGTTTTGGGACTTCGGAAGATTTTACACTTTCACACCTCAAATCTTCTGAATGTCGAACTCTTGAACTGATGTGAGATCTACAAATCACAATCACTTGTACACATACCTAACGACTGAGATCTATTTTTCACCGTGACGCCTTACCTCTTTCTTTTGACTTGACCTAATTGGTTCTGATCTATCTTCGACCGATCCAATGGTCAAGTATTTATCCCTAGATCTATAACGTAGATCAACTATGGGACTTCAAAACTTCAGGATTTGACCCCTTCTGTTCTATCACAAATCAACTTCACCAAAGTTACAAAATCTGAAGGACTTGGAGGTTAACTTTCCTATACTTTTCTCCAGATCTGACGACTATGAAGGTTTTTCCTTCTCCCGAATAGGTCCTACGACCCAACTTCAAACCTCACGGTCCAAAACAATAGTTATTGTGGCTTCTTTTTCTGTTTCCTTTCCATAAACCGTTAAACCTCCCGAGATTCTAAACATAGTCCTAGTCATGCTCTGAACTTTGAGTTTGGTCTGTCTCTACAAAAATTCAGTCTTAAATATTTGTCTCATTAACCACTAACATGGCCCATCCAGGCACAGTGTCGAAACCATGGCTATGATACCATTTTGTAATGTCCCCATCCACCCAAAAGGCTAGGCAACGCCACAGTGGAAATATCTTTCTTCTCTGATACCATTTTGTAACATCCCCAACAACCCAATAGGCTGAGAAACGCCATAGTGGAAACATATTTCTTGTCTGATAGCATTTTTTAACGTCCCTATCCAACCAACAAGCTAGGCCATGCCACCGAATAACTTTGCGGAAATATTCACATATAAAACTTAACATGAATAAATAGAGATAACATATGATATCCATATATATTTATATACATATCTATCTAATGCAATTTTAACATCTATAGCATTTTGTTCATGCACCTATTCATGTGGAAACACCATTAAAACATACATGCAATATATACAGACAATTCTCATAACATTATAACTCGATTTCAAGATACACATCATACAGAGAACAAATATTTGGGTACTTATCTTTTAATAGATGACCACCAACTACATGTAGACCTTCCACGAACCTCCTAGTCTCAGACCATGCTACTCATCACACTCAACAATGGGTCACCCATGAGATGGAACCAAAATCCATTGGGAAAGAGATTCCTAGGCTTGGCAAGGACAATAGGAAAGTCAAACATATCAACAGGAAGGATTTTCTCCCAGGAGCCACTTACGCCCACAACCCACAAACCCTCATTCCCAACACACTTGTTCCACCGCAGGAGTGTACACCTTCACTATCACAAGTCCATCGGATGTCCACCTCCAATCTAGAGCTTCACCAACAGGTTGGACCAGAAGTCTCTGAGTACTATAGCTTCTACAAGACTCCCTCCAGGAGAACTCACTTCCCCAACACACTCTCTCACTTGGAGAGATTTTTTCACATACCTGACAACTTGCCTCTTCTATTCATCTCCTAAGTCCAGCGGGTAACCTCCACAACAAAATTGGGTAAGGTTATGCTAATGAAAGCAAGCCACACCAGTCCAGAGAAAACGTGGGTAGCAACAACAAAGGCTAAGGCACGATATGAATCAGACACTACACAATTGTGTTGTGCTTCACAGGAAACATGGTTATCTTAATAACACAGGTGTGTGGTTTCAAAAGTTGCAGAGATCGACGATGGAGGTGATGGCTGGTTGCATGAATGGTCAGTCACAGTGCGTGCATAAGTAGGGAGTATGGCTTACTTCTAGAGTAGGGACCATCACTAGGATCGTGAGAGTGGTGAGAATGGTGAGAATGGTGAGGGAACCCCCAACGAGCTGACTTCCCCAGCTATAAACTACATGCGCCTAGGTTGACACATGTCTTCTTGAAGCTACATGAGATCCACTTAACAATCATTCCCTTTCCCCGGGAACTTATGACAACACCGATTATGTCAACCTTAGCCTTTAGGAAATAATAATATCATATTATTCCTTTAGAGGTAATCCCTTTACTTGGCCCCTATTCCTGGACACTTAGCCCCTTCCCTTTCTCTACCTAGTGGAGCTTAGTCCCCCATAACTTTTTCTTCATGGTAGGTCTACACATAACGATGTAATTTTATTAATGATGTGAGTATTTACATGTACAAAATCAGGCTCATTGGCCTTAGAATCTGGGCTCTCCGGCCTAATAAACACATCATTCTTCCAACTTATAAACACTTGGCTCACTAGCCTACAAATATAATTACAATTCAGTAGGGGCTCGGCCTTGGAGCGTTACACATGACATAATAAGGTGTCTTCTTTTATAATATACAACTTCCCTTTTTCCCATTACTACACTACAAGAAAGATCTATTTTTTTGGAAGGTGTTTTTTCCATTTTATTGGACTCTTACTTTTTAAGCTGTGTAATGCCCCCTCTGTTACGACAACGCATAATGATGTACAACAGGTAGATTTTTTTATTTTTTTATGCATTAGGAAATTAAAAACATCACACCATAATTAATCGCATCACAAGATCACATTATCATAATTATTAATGACACAATTCAACGCATTAACATAATCATTAGAAAAACAAGATCAACACATAATCGCAAATAGCAACGTGATTCAACACATCACACTCCTGAAGCAAAATACAAATAACTGATCAACCATGTCACTGGACATTTAAAGAACTACCCACCCAACCTATCCTGCATGGTTAGGACCTCCAGGACACATAAGAAACGCTGAAGCCCATGATTCATCCGATTTATTTTGACCACTTAAGGTCTCACGGCTGGTGACTATTCTGAGGAACAAGGAGGTATTTATGCCCCCCTCAATCAATCACAAATCATAACTCCAGACTAGATTATCAATCATACATCAACATTGTTTCATGGCGCAAGACTAATCTAATTACTTAATCAATCATACATCAACATAAATTTCATGGTGCAAAAGTAAGTTAATTACATAATCAATCATACATCCACATAAATTTCATGGCGCAAGAGTAACCTAATTACT
>WSFP011539688.1:0-11704 GCA_009831015.1 Picea engelmannii | reverse complement strand
GGTTGGTTGTTGTTATGGTTCGAAAAATATTAATTGTAGTGAGTTTTGTATGGTGATTGTGGTAGAGTGGAATAAGTTACTTTTTTAGGGTTAGGTCATAGGCTGAGGAGCTTGGTGTGATCTATTCATCCTCCCAGGGGGTACTTACCCTCATTTTGATTGTATTCTTGAAGATGTAATGCGTGTAGTGCATATTTTGCAACAGAATAAATAAAAAAGAAGAGAAGTCAGATATTTGTGGATGTAGCCCGAGGAGGGGGTGAACCACGATAAAATATTGTATTCTATGTGATTGTTAATGAATTATTTTACTGTTCTATTAATCATTATCTCAAGAATGAATGGTTAAATCTAGTTATAACAACATGCATGCATAGGTTTAAAGATGAATGAATCATAGAATTAGATGAATGATTAAGGATGATGATGATGTATAAGGAAAACAACATAAACCCCATCTCATCTCATTCCTAGACTGAAAACACCTGAGTATTGCAATCCCCAATAAAGCTATCTCGGGTGAGACTGTGTTGTGCACTTTGTGCGCAACGTTTCCTTCTAGTTTACCAGGAGGGTCGATAGGTTTGAGATTTTTGTGGGAAACCTATTTGAGATTAGAACTTGGATCATCCCAAGTAACCAAAAAATGGTTCCATTGTCGGCTGGAACTATATAGGCTTGAGTGGACGGGATCTGTGGAACAAAATTGTGGATGATGAAAGCATATAAGGGAATGTTCAGGCCACGAAATCCAACGAAGAAAGAGATTGAAAGATGGTTGAGGAAAAAGGAACTCGAGTTTTCGCACAAGGAAAACGTAAACCCTAAGTTGACACTACACACATATCTTGACAAATACGTGTTTAGTGACTTGCATGAGGTATTTTTCTGTGATTTCCCGCATTTGTTGCAAGAGTGGTTATTGAGATTGAAGGAAAACCACCCTTCGAACATGATCAAACAACTACAGTGGAATCTTGTGGAGATTGCACAGTTACAACAAGTTAATAACAAATTTACGCGCAGTAGATTTCTGGTTAGACAATATAGTTTTAGGGTTTATCACCGAATTTACAGTATATACTGCAATGTCCTACATTGTTGTAGAGTAGGATTTTCTGAAGGTACATGGAGGTAGGTACATCAGATTAATGTATTCTTCAATCAAGATTTTATTGTATGAAAAAGGTGTGATGACCATGGAATCAGACAAATAAACTTCCCTACGCACATGGGGGAAGCACTAATAGGAGGTTGAGAGATGGAAAAGGAGAGGGATGAGTGGAAGCATAAGGAGGCCATGGACGCAATCGTGATGGAAGAGGAACAAATAAATCAGATAATGGAAAAATATGGAAAGAGGCGCAACGGAAGACCCTAACAATATAAAAATAAGAGAGGGCTTGGCAAGCAATGAAGAAGAAGTAGAGGATCTTCAGGATGTGGAGCAGATTGAGGAAATCCTGCGTGCAACATACGAAAGGAAAAAAAGAGGTTCAGGGTCAGGAACAAAAGGAAAAACTCCAGTCCATATCAACGTTAGTGTGGAACCTACAACCCCATGTATGACTAATACAACTGAAAGAACACCAACATTTAGACAACGAAATTTTAGTGGAAGAGGAGAAACATGACAGGGGTCCAATCAAGGACAATCAACTGGGGGAGAAAGTTCAGGAAGTAACAATCAATTATCTACACCACACAGAAGCAGTAGTTCAACAAAGTTCAGAATGGTAGGAAATGATCCTAGGATCAGATTACCATAATTTCAGGGAGAGGCATCAGAGGACCTTGGAAAGAATTTATGCATCTGTGAGAAGATCTAGGAAGAAAATAACATCACAGATGAGGATACAAAGCTCATGTAGTTAGATATCACACTAAGATACCCACGATGTACGGGTACATGAGACTAGATGTAAGCATTCCACAAGGAGTACTAAATACTATCGCAAATGTGAAAAAGCTATTGGAAAACGAGTTTCAGAAGCCAGGTTTAGAAGACCAGTACATGAATGAAATGATTCAAATCAAGAAGAAAATCGGTAAGTATGTTTGGGAAATTGATGAGATGTTCAAACATATGAAAGTTAAGTTGAAATATTAAATTACTGACATGCAACATAGGCACCTATTTGTGAACTCACTGTTACCACACTTGAAATATCCTTTGAGACAACAAAAGTTCCAAAATCAGGCAGAGGCCCTGCATGCATCCCTGCAATTGGAAGAAAACCAGTATCAACAGACAGATCCAACAATAGAGGATTTGAAGGAGGATATGAAGAATCTGACATTTCAACTGAACCAGAATAAGGGAAAAGAGAAAAGAGAATTTGTTTGGTGTACGGTATGCAGGACAGAAGGACATCATAAGAACAAATGTCCAAATTTTGTACAATACTTGGCACGAGGGGAATGATCCATATCATTGTAAGACACATGGGAATGGTCCATATCATTGTCCAATGATGCATAAATATAAGAAAATACCAAAAAGTTCATATTACAACTTTTGCAAATCAGTGGGTCATGATGATAAGTATTATAGAACATTGAAAATGATGAGATAAAGGACTTCAAAAAATTAAAGGGTGCAAGAAGAGATGATGACAAGGTAATATGCACCTCATTTCAACCAGGTTCCACCACCATTCAACCCAGTGAAGCCACAATAAAATAATGCGAAGACATTGTATAACCTCGAGCAGTATAATAGGTACCCCAATGCAATACACCACTAGGAGATCGAGGTGGATACAAAAGTGGGTGGTGAGGCAGAGAAGGATTTGGGTGAGGAAGAGGACCAGTAGTATTCCATAACTTCCAACAACTAGGAAATTATGCAAGGGATTGTCCACTTCCACCTGCGACATGTATGTATTGTTGTGTAGCAGACCATGACACAAAAGATTGCCCAACAGGCTTAGGAAATATTTAGGAAAAAAGGAACGAGAACAACCGAAATGTCCAGTGGATTTTTTTAGGATCCAAGGATGATGGAAAAAACATCAATATAGTTACTCGATAAGGAGCCAAGACAAGAGTTGATGTAGCAAAACAAGATCCAACTCAACACCGATACTAAGCCACATACACAGTTTGACGCATGGAAAGAAAAGGAAACATTTAAGGAGGCCAAGCAGAAGCTTCTCAAGGAGAACATTGCATCTACATCAGTTGCGCAACAAACTTAGAACCCACCAATGTACAAGATGTCATCTTCAATGAATCACACTAGTAAAGGACGACCTTTAGAGAAAGTAAGTACCAGCGAGACTTTTCTGCAATCCTATCTTAAGTTATTGAAGGATCCATCATATGTTAAGTCTTACAGAATATGCTAGAAATATGTAACACAGAGGTAGAAGGGAAGTTAGAGAAGAAAACAATAAATCATCTCCATACAAGAAGAAGGACAAGCAGATAATTTAGGCTAAATTCTAACATTGGGGACTTCAACATGGGATGTATCGTATTAGATTTAGGCTCTGAATTAAACGTTTTTCCAAAGAATACATGGAAATGTATGTGGGAACCCAGATTAAGCTATTCGCCTATCCAATTGAAACTAGCAAATCAACATAGAATGTTACCAATTGGAACGCTTAAAGGTGTGACAATATATTTGGATGGAGTGTGCATTGTGGTCGATTTTGAAGTGATAGAGATAGTAGATGGAACAACACCTTACCCAAAATTACTTAGATTGGATTGGGAATTTGATAACCAAGATGTGATCAACCTAAAGACAAGGAAAATGAATTTTGAATCAGGCAAATATAAAGTTATTGCACCATTGGATCCTTCAGAAGGAGAAAGGTTTGTAGAGGTGACATGTTTGTATTTGGAAGAAATAAATCAGTTATACAGAACCACTACGTGAGAAGAATATTATGTCAACCCAACTACAGATGGGGTACTTAGTTGGATAATCATTACATCATGTTCTTCAAACTTAGATAGAGGTTTGGAAAATTTCCAGCAGAAGCTACATAAAGTATCCAAGGAGGTGCACAAGAATAGACTGTGCAGGAAGGTGGGTTGGTACAGAGATAAGGGAACCTCCTAGTTTTCATGGGTTGAAAAACCTAGAGGAATTATTGAAAAAATATTAGGAGGAGGTGTTGGAAAATCAGAGGTTTTTATCCCTTGATATTTCACTCAAGGAAACACCTACAAGATGGTGGGTTGCACACAAAGAAACAATTCAGGACTGGTATTAGTGTGTTGGGTACAAGCCTATTTTGAGAAGGATCTATTTTGAGGAAATACCTAACTTTGGAAAGGAATACCTACTATTAGAGAACAAGAAGTAGGTGGAAAGAAATCAGCATGCAAAAAAATAAGGAAAAGCAACATGCAACAGGAAAAGCAACGTGGCAAGAAGAAAGGAAATCCTAACCATGATAGGGTTAGAGTTTTTGACAAATATTGTAATGGATATAATCCATAGAGTAATATAAATAAATACCTAGGAGGTCTATATAAAGTGTGTGGTAGGTAGAGTAGATGCATCGACCATAGCACTTGGAGCAATTCTGACACAACGAGGAGCAAGGGAATTAAACCATCCTATAGCCTTTGTAATAAGAAAGTTGTCAGAATCTAAGCAAAATTACAACACCATAGAAAGAGAAGGCATAGCCATGATACATTCACTTCAAAAATTCAGGAACTATTTACTGGTTAAACACTTTGAAATGTTCACAGACCATTCTTCCCTCAAGTATCTAGTCAACAAGCCAGTGTTGGGGGGGGAGAATCTGTAGATGGCTATTAATATTCCAAGAATTTGATTTCGAAGTGACAGTCAAACCAGGGAAGATAAATGTAGGACTGGATCGCCTATCAAGGATAACTAATTGAGAAGAACCTACTAACTTGGAAGAAAAATTCCCTGATTGATCTGAAAATGAGAGGTTTTACTGTAATGTCCCCACTTTGGGACATCATCACAGTGCATTGGTTTATGATGACCAGAGTAGCCAGATGGGTATTATAGAGAGTACATGGGTTACTGAGAGGCATTGTGGGGTCGAGTTTGCATTTCCCATCACATTCCATCATTATGAGCCATTCCTCATAGGTTGGCTTTGGTTTTGTTGCATTCCGACGATTTTCATGATTTTGACTATTTTGAGATATAAATCAATTGAATTCACTGGAGAGGTCATTTTGGGCACATTACTTGGAGGAACCTCTCAGTGTAATATCTCATTGGAATCAGGAGAAGCAACACTATAGGATGGGATGTTGAGAAGTGACTTTCAGTGGCCAGGGAAGCCACAAGGAGAGATAAGGAGCTTTTCAGAGGTAAAAAGGTTAATTAATTAATTAAAGTGATTTAATTAATTAATTAAATATAAATAAAATGAAAGTCACTTTGGAGGGAAAAGGTGAGCCAAAAAGTATAAATTAAAGGAAATGGCCTCTACTTATTCATTCATGTATGATCATCTTCTGATATTTGGCTTTTAGCTAGTGAGCCCAACATTGGGGGTTTTGAGGGTTTTGACTTAACAAACCCTAGAGGACAATCCGGTGGTGAAAGATTCCACCTATCTTGGCCCAAGCTTGGTCTCGGAGATGCAATACGCTCCCACACCATTCTAGTTCCAGGTCTACTCAGTTGCAGGAGGATTCTACATCAGTTACATGTGAAAATAGAGAGAGGGTGCACCAGTTGAAGGTTTCCAGCAAGAGGGCGGCACCATCCATTGAGGGAGGATTTATTCTATCTGAGGAGAAGAGATTTTAGGAATTCCAGGTATTGGGTTTTCCTTGCAGGTGTCTTGGAATCATTCTTGGTTGTTTTCAGAGGCATTTCAGTGAAGGGTTTATTTGTATTGAGATTGGGATGATTTCCCAAGAGGAGGGTGCACCATTTCTTGGAGGGTGGTTAGATCCAAGGGTCTATCAGGTCCTCTGATGATTTGAGCACTTGGGTTTCCATTGCAGCGCCCCAATCTATCATTCTAGTCAATTTGTGGAGCCATTAGAGGTCTCTAGGAGAGAGGTAGAATTATTAGGGTTTCATCCATCTAGGAGGGCGCACCACACATTAGAGGAGATTGATATCCATAGGGTTTGAGAGGGATATTGGAGATTTGGG
Organism: Picea engelmannii; assembly: GCA_009831015.1. Taxonomy (NCBI): domain Eukaryota; kingdom Viridiplantae; phylum Streptophyta; class Pinopsida; order Pinales; family Pinaceae; genus Picea; species Picea engelmannii. The sequence continues at coordinate 5,586 of WSFP011539688.1, read as the reverse complement.
CACCTAGGTTGTTCTTTCCATCACCCAATCTATTGTTTGGCATCTTTCTTGGGGTGATTGGACACATTTGGCAGCAGGGCCGAATTGTTGAGGAGGTTCAACATTCCAGGAGGATGTGGCATCATCTAGTTAGGGTTTCTGCACTTCATATGACCAGATCTACCTTGCCATTGGTCTTCATCTCTTATCCAGCCTTTGGAGGATTATTTTTTATTTTCAGGAGCTTTTTGTAGCAGCTCATACTTCTATCTTGGAGCCATCTATTGAGCATTCCAGATCGACATCTTCATTGTAGCAGGTTCCTTTATTTCATGAATAAAATCATATTTGGGATGTTTTGGCTTGTCTATCATATTGCATATGGTTGAGTTATGTTCCATGATTGTATCTTCTTGTTATTTGTTGCAACACACATATAAACACATCAGTAAAACCTAAGGCCGAAATCAAGAGGCCATTCAGCAAGTAAACACATGTAAACAAATATATCAGCAAAGTGTTTGACGAAATACCTCACTCAGAAAAAGTTTTAAAAAGACACCAAAACCGTGATGATCCTGGCATAATGGCTTGGGATCATTACAGTGGTGTCAGAGCTTATATTCCTTCTAGCCAGTGGGGATTAGCACATACATATAGAGCCATAAGGAGAGATGGATAGGATATGCCTTGAGATATCATGTTTGGAGATAATGTATCACGGCCTTGGCGAGGAAACTAAGGCTACAATAACCTTTCCTCAGTACGTAGCCTTCAAGGAGCCCAGTTGGAGTGAAGAGGATATTTTAAATGGAATCATTTTAGTGGATAAAAAGAGAAAAGAACCAGCTATATGGTGGGAAGAACAGAGAAACCCCACACCCATTAGGAGCACACAACCTTGACACTATTGCAAGGGGTCGTGGGAACCAGATCATAGGTGCAAGGGTAAGGACCAGGAGCACACTGTTGAGGCACACTATGACAGTGATGATGATATGTGTGAGGATGGAGCGACAGATGTTGATTCAGAGAAGTCTGATGATGACAATGACTCTTTCACAGAGGCTAGTAATAGTGACTCTACCTCAGAGGCTAGTGATGGTGACTCTTGCACAGAGGCTAGTGATGATTGCACGCTTGAAGAGGATAGTGACCCTTACACATTGGATAGACAGTCAGGTGGACAGGATGATAGCACTAATACTTCAACAAACATATCACATGGTGTTGATGACCTTACACCCCAATAGAGTGGTGACACTAGTGAGTATTCACACGTGTTAGCACCTAGAGATGATGAGCTTCCTTTGATGGTCGTGACACATCTGTCGTCTTTTCAGACATCCATGATAGGCACGTCACAGGAGGATATCAGTAGCATGTCATATATGATGGAGGAGCCTTGTGTGAGAGATCCACACCATGGACAAATGGATCCACAAATCCAGGAGGAGACATGGGACGTGTAGGTAGTTGATCCTACACTTACAGGTCAACATGAGGAGATTGAGTCACATCTTTTAGAGACTCCATTAGTTGAGCAGATTGTGGATGCTGACAGGTTGATGGAGCACTTACTTCCAAGATCGACATGCATTAATGAGGATGCACTCTTTAATAGTTAGGATGACCATAGCATGTGTTTGGATGCATGGGATCCAGGCACAGATGATAGTAGCAGGTTGAGTGCACAGGAGGATACGGCTTCCCATACAGGATACAATATGATTCAGGGGGAGATAGCATCTAGTGATGGGGTGCAGTGGCATACAGGAGTACCCAACAACACAGTAGATAGTGGACAGTTCAACATGTTATCTTACGCAGAGGGTGTTTTTGGGGATTCCAGAGTTGACACTAGCAGGATGCACACTAGTAGTGAGGGGTCGGATATGGCACCTCAGCATGACCATGATCAGGAGTCACACCACTTAGTAGAACAATTGAGAGTTAGTGAGGCTATGATAATGGAAACCACTAGATGTATTGATGACATGCATGCAGTGATGGCAGATTACTGCTAGAGAGCATCAGTGGCACATGGTAGTTCAGATGATAGGATTTCCATGGATGATTTTCATACTCTCAAGGAGAGAGTATGTATGATGAGGACCGACTACCATCAGTTGTTGGCTGATAGAGATTACATGTTGAGTATTAGTGAGATGTATCAGGAGGCTCTGAGGGAACAGGATTTGGAGGTAGACAGACTTACTCAGGAGTTGGAGAGAACTCGAGGATTCTTGAGAGGCACACAGTCCACCCTTAAAGAATTAGAGTCTAGGATAGATGAGACTGTTGAGGAGATTCGTCAAAGATCCACTTCATCTGTCTTAGTGGACACTCAGATGTATCAGTCAGTCACGTTGATAGAGTATGTTGATGATCTAGCAGAGGAGCACCAGTTGATGGAGGACACTTCCATTTGTGTCTTGAGAGTGGTTGATCTCCATATAGAGGTTGATCTAGCAGTACGCCCAGGATCTGTGATGCATCATGAGTCTATGGGAGATGACATGAGTATGTCAGAGCATACAGTGATGAGTGATAGCTCACAGAGACATGCCGAGATGTATGATGGGATTCAGAAGGGTGTATTGACTTACAGGGAGGAGACACACTTAGAGGAGAATGCAGATACCACTCCTTTGCAACAGCACATGGATATGAGAGAGAACCTTCACCATATCAGTAGTTGCATGAGAGATGATATATGGAGTTTTTTTGACCAACAGTTGGAGGAGTTAATTTCGGTTTTATTGAATGGTTGGGATTTGGTGATGACCATAGGAGAGCATCTATCATGGATACCAATGGACGAGCTTCTGGTCAAATCCTTGGGATTGACCAAAGCATGTGACACCTCCCAATCCTATAGTCAGTTGTAGATGTTTCTATTAGCATATCCTGACACTTTAATCATAGACAACAACATGAGGAGGGATAGGCCATGGCTGAGGGCATGGAGAGTGAGTAGGTTGAGACTACATGATAGGAGTACTTTTACAACATACAACAGGTCAGAGGTGGACCGTGTTAGATAGACAATTGAGACTTGGTGCGTGATGGTGAGCATCATAGACCAGGTGACTACAGATGAGCACAGAGGGATTTCGATAGTGATCAGTCTGACACAGGAGAAGCTAGCGAAGACTGGAAGTGATAAACTTCCAAGGTTTCCATGGGATCTGGGAGTTCACTTGGTTAGCAGGATGTTTCACTACATGATGAACCAGGTTGCACCAGAGAGCCACACACTCCACCTTGTCTTGGTTTGGAGTGGTTCTGTAGGTACTTGTCCTATGGGGTGAGACCTTTTCTCCATCTTGATCATCATGATAGGGCATGGAGATGTTTGGACAGGTACTTATTCTACAAAGGTGTCTTTATTGATATAGTTTTGGGACTGCAGGTCCAATGGTCATAGGTATTTCAGCTTGAGGATCTAGGAGAGGAGGTTCCAGTATGTATGCATGGGGTAGACAATCATGGTCAGAGTAGTGCAGGGCCAACATGGTAATCTTCGACAGATATTAGCATGGGACCCAGGGATTGTAGGATGGAGAATTTCACTGACTGACAGGGGAGAGTGGACCATTGTAGGGGAAAGTTACTCTAACTTTCCATTGAGCTTCAGTGTTGAGAAGAGCGCATTGCTTGTGGGTGTCTCACAGAGGTCTTACAACACCTCATTCAGGTATCATCATGAGCAATTGATGGAGGCCGTATGGATCTTGGTAGAGACTTGGAGGATGGACTTATTCTGAGATGAGGCCATGTGTCATATGCAGGATACTTTCAGAGTTGATGTATCTTAGGACTTTGCATTCTAGGAGCTAGTAGTTCATGACTTGATATGGGACCTAGGGGGAAACATGTGTGATTGTTCATATTTGGAGGGGTTCTACTATGTATCCCATAGGTGGACATGGGATCCTAGTATTATACTTGAGGGGATTCAGTTATTGCTTGAGGACAAGCAATTTTCTAGTAGGGAGGACTGTAATGTCTCCACTTTGGGACATCATCACGGTGCAGGGGTTTATGATGACCAGAGTAGCCAGATGGGTATTATATAGAGTACATGGGTTACGGAGAGTCATTGTGGGGTCCAACTCGCATTTCCCATCATATTCCATCATCATGAGCCATTCCTCACAGGTTGGCTTTGGTTTTGTTACATTCCGACAATTTCCATGATTTTGACTATTTTGTGCTATAAGTCAATTGAATTCACTGAAGAGGTCATTTTGGGCACATTACTTGGAGGAACCTCTCAGTGTAATAGCTCATTGGAATTGGGAGAATCAACACTACAGGATGGGATGGTGAGAAGTGACTTTCAGTGGCCAGGGAAGCCACAAGGAGAGATAAGGAGCTTTTCAGAGGTAAAAAGGTTAATTAATTAATTAAAGTGATTTAATTAATTAATTAAATATAAATAAAATGAAATTCACTTAGGAGGGACAAGGTGAGCCAAAAATTATAAAGTAAAGGAAAGGGCCTCTACTTATTCATTCATGTATGATCATCTTTTGATATCTGGCTTTTAGCTAGTGAGCCCAACATTGGGGGTTTTGAGAGTTTTGACTTAACAAACCCTAGAGGACGATTCGGTGGTGAAATATTCCACCTATATTGGCCCAATATTGGTCTCGGAGATGCAATACGCTCCCACACCATTCTAGTTCAAGATCTACTCAATTGCAGGAGGATTCTACATCAGTTACATGTGCAGATAGAGAGAGGGCGCACCGGTTGAGGGTTTCCAGCAAGAGGGGTGCACCATCCATTGAGGGAGGATTCATTCTATTTGAGGAGAAGAGATTTAAGGAATTCCATGTATTGGGTTTCCCTTGCAGGTGTCTTGGCATCATTCTTGGTTGTTTTCGGAGGCATTTCAGTGGAGGGTTTATTTGTATTGAGATTGGGACAATTTCCCAAGAGGAGGGCACACCATTTCTTGGAGGGTGGCTAGATCCAAGGGTATAACAGGTCCTTTGATTATTTGATCACTTGGGTTTCCATTGCAGCATCCCGATATATCATTCTAGATGATTTGTGGAGACATTGGAGGTCTCTAGGAGGGAGGCCAAATTATTAGGGTTTCATCCATCCAAGAGGGTGCACCACACATTGGAGGAGATTCAGATCCACAGGGTTTGAGAGGGATCTTGGAGATTCAGGCACCTAGGTTGTTCTTTCCATCACCCGATCTACTGTTTGTCATATTTCTTGGGGTGATTGGACACATTTGGCAACAGGGCTGAATTGTTAAGGAGCTTCAGCATTCCAGCAGGACGTGGCATCATCCAATTAGGGTTTATGCACTTCATAAGGCAAGATCTACCTTGGCATTGGTCTTCATCTCTTATCCAGCCTTTGGAGGCTTATTTTGTATTGTCGGGAGATTTTTGTAGCAGCTCATACTTCTATCTTGGAGCCATTTGTTGAGCATTCAAGATCGACATCTTCATTGTAGCAGGTTCCTCTATTTCATGAATAAAATCATATTTGGGATGTTTTGGCTTGTTTATCATATTGCATATGGTTGAGGTATGTTCCATATTGTATCTTCTTGTTATTTACAGCAACACACATATA
>WSFP011539687.1:0-11704 GCA_009831015.1 Picea engelmannii | reverse complement strand
TTGGGGAGATCCTAACCTCTCATCCTAACCTCCTTTTCAATCTATAAAAGGGAACTTCTCTCATAAGAAAAGGTTAATAGTTAATGGAGAATAATGGTTGATAGCTTTTTGGTTCTAGTTTGTGATTAGAAGATTGTGTGCATTTCTTTGGCCTTGAGAGATTCAATCTAAGCTAAATAAGTTAGTTGATGGTGATGGATCTCATGGATGCCTTGTGGGTATTGGAGCAATGAACTTGTTAGAAGTAGCTTCACAACACCAAGGCATTGGGTGTAACTCTTCCACTATTTATCAATATAGTAACATATTCTCTTTCCTATAAAGATTGTTAATTGTCTTTATTACATTTCTCCTTGGTCATTTGCATAGATTTGTCGAAATATTATTGTTACTTTCGTTGGTTAGCTTGTGTCCTTATGCAGGTTTCCATCTCAAAGCTTTGGATCAATATGGGAGCTACGATTAGCAAGGATGACCTTCATTCAAAAGGTAAGAGTCTAGTCTTTACTTGTTAATATTTTGATTATATGAATCTAAGGGAAGAAACATGTTATGTGTTGTTTTGTTCTAGCTTTGGGTTCCCAAACTAGGGAGATTTGTTTGTGTCTGCATAAACGAATTTGTCCATTAACAATGATGTAGAAGGGTTGCCTAGAACAATGATGCAACAAATGGATTTCTCTCCCTAACTCATGATTCTATGTTTGTTTTATATCTTTGGAGAGTTATCCTGAACACTTATTCCAGAGCCCTACAACCAATCCAATGTTGGTTTGCTACCAATCAAAAGCAAAATTTTCTAAAAAGATTTTAATTAGCGTGTTAATTTTATGGTTGTTGTTTATTCACAAGGAAAAATGGCGTGGACAAGATGATGTTTTGACCGACTCTAAACCATGAAAAGAAATGAAAATGCAATGTTTCACTTCAATGAAAGCTATATTATGAGAAGGATGATTTTTTTTTCATTAAACTCATAAATACCAAGATTTTCAAGATACGAGTCAAATAAGTTGTACACCAATACACGATTCTTGGAAGCAAAATTGATTTAAGCAATATGCGATTTGTTTTTGTTTTTGTTTTGGAAAATAAAGTATTCAAGGAAAATAAAAACTCTCTTCTAACCAAATAATCCAAAAACAAGAAATTTGGTAATACCATTCAAACTAGACCGAAAGACACTTGAAGACCAAGCTAGGAGATTATACCCCTTTCATAAGTAAGCAAAAATTGCCAAAACAAAGTTAAAAATAATGGAAAATCACAATAATTGAAACAATGGTAAAAAACAAACTTTAAAACTATTGAGAAGCCTGTCAAACAAACCTAAAACTCACAACAAAAGTCAGATCTGGGATCTGGGAAGGAAACAATCAGATAAAATTTGTTTTTTCAAGCAGTGTCGCAGGCTAGTGTGGAACATAGTGTGACAACTAAGAGTGTTGTAGGTTGTTGATGAATATAGTGCGACAATGACGCTCTATATATCAAAGAAAGGGTGTTACATTCAATAAAACTTGGAAAAAACAAAAAGTTATGAAAAATTTCCAGTGAATTCCAAGGCCTACTAATGAAATATTGTCAGCTGATGACTTGGAAAATTAAAACAAGGTAAGGTAGCTAGACCAAGAGAACAAATATGAAGGATCATCCCCAGTGGAGTCGTCAATTTTGTTAATGGACAAATTCGTTTATGCGGACACAAACCCATCTCCCTAGTTTGGGAACCCAAAGCTAGAAAAAAAACATCACATAACATGTTTCTTCCCTTAGATTCATATAATCAAAATATTAACAAGTAAAGACTAGACTCTTACCTTTTTACCAAAGGTCGTCCTTGTTAATCGTAGCTCCTAGCTTGATCCAAAGCTTTAAGATGGAAACCTTCATAAGGACACAAGTTAACCAACGGAAGAAACAATAATATTTCGACAAATCTATACAAATGACCATGGAGAAATGTAATAAAGACAATTAACAATACTTATAGGAAAGAGAATATGTTGTTGTATTGATAAATAATCGAAGAGTTTCAACCAATGCCTTTGTGTTGTGAAGCTCCTTCCAACAAGTTCATTGCTCCAATACCCACAATGCATCCATTATATCCATCGCCATCAACTGACTACTTTAGCTTAGATTGAATCTCTCAAGGCCAAAGAAATGCTAACAATCTTCTAGTCACAAACCAGAAGAAAAAAACTATCAACCATTATTCTCCATTAACTATTAACCTTTCCTTATGCGACAATTTCCTTTTTATATATTGAAAAGGAGGTTAGGATGAGAGGTTAGGATCTCCCCAAATTAGGAGTACGAGTGAGATCCAAACCGACCAGAGGACACCTCACCTCATGTCTGAAGATTCTCTTCTAGAAGCTTCATGAATTTAATCTTTTCCCCCTCTTTTAGACAGTGTCGCACCCTGCAGTGGTGCAAACTGAGACATTGTCGCACACTACAGTGGTGCAACATGCGACACTTAAGGGTGTCGCATGCTGCAATGGTTTAACATGCAACACTTAAGGGTGTCGCATGCTACAATGGTGCAACATGCGACACTCTATTGAAATAGGGATTTAATGACCCCTTTTTACATGTTTACCTTCTTTCAAAGAAAGGTTATTCTTCAACAATCAAGGATTTTATGCTCTGGATGATAGAGGATAAGTGAACATCATCAGTTGTGACAAAATATTGTGTAACACCAGGGCTGCGTAGATCATAGGTACATTTCTTCACATGTCCTCTACTATATAAGTTTGATGTACATTGTGAACAATCCTCACTTTTTCACCTTTGTGAGGACAATCTTTGTAGATATGATCTCCCTCACAACCCCAACATTTCATTGGTTGTTGCATTGGTGTTTTCCCCATTGCCTCTATCATTCTGGGCTCCTTGGGAGTTGGTTGTCCCTGAGATTTATTTTTGAAGAATGGTGGCTTGGTCCCCTTCTTCCTCTGCTCCATCTTTCCTTTCTTTTTGTCTTCCTAAGCTTTTGGTAAGTGGGTATTCCTCTTGGGATGATCATATTATATTTTTTCTTTGATAAATGATGGCATCCCACTCAAGTACCTCTGAATATCAACTTTTTCATACTCGATGAAAGCAACATACTTCAGTAGCTCTAAAAATCTTCTCTCATACTCATCTATGGTCATACTTCCAAGCTTGAGTAGCAATAACTCCTTCATTTTCCTATCAGAGTAACGTTTGGTTAAGTATTTCTTTTGAAATTACCTCTTGAACGCCCTTGAAGTAACCTTTCTCTCATCAATATGTTTCACTTGGACAAATTGGTCCCACCACATGGATGCTTTTCCATTGAGCTGGTAGATGGAAATTCTCCCTTCTGCATGTAAAGAGTAATTATGTAACCGAAAATACTCCCTCATGCCCAATAACCAGGTCTCTGCATCCTCATCCTTCTTATTCTCACCATCAAAAGTAGGAGGCTTATTCTTATTCATTTTTCCTTGTAGCTCATCCACCCTAGAGCTCCTCTTATACTTCCTCACATGAGATGGGCTTCAAATACTACACGCTCTCCCATCTGAATGTCTTAGAGAGTGATGTTGATGCCTATCAACACTTCTTCTTTTTCTTCTCTCACCATGAGACCTGTGTCTCCTTGATTTTCTTGACTCAGTCTCCTTATCCATATTTTTCTCAATTCTCTGCAAGTTCTCTAACAAATTGATGTTTAAGCCATCTTGTTCCTCCATGGCTTTCATAATTCTATCAATATCATCTTTATAACTTTGGACGTCCTTTCGCAAACTTTTTATGGTCTTCACCAAATTCATGCTTTCTTCCTTGGATTCTCCATGTCCATTTTAATATGTACCCTCATCACCTAAATTGTCATTCATCCTTTTGAATTCGTCTTCATGGTTGTAGGTTATTTGTGTGTCTTCCTTGCTTCCGATCTATGTGTTGATTCTGTACTGGTCAACTTGCTGCTAACTTTGCAAAATGTGCATGCAACAAGACTTATTAGACTAAATAATTTATGAAAACCATAAATGCACATTCTGTTCTATAAGTGCATCAAAATATTTTCTTTTGAATCTTGGTGAATTTAACAGCCTAATTCAAAATTCTGGGTGAATATTTTGTCTCCTTTGTCTAGGACTTTTCCTCTTCTTTTCTTTCTTTCAAAGCTCGCGTGTATACCAAATATGTGTTATACACCCATATCTATCACACATGCATGCTCTACACAAGTGATACCAAGCGTACATATAATGCACTAGTATTCAATGTGCAAAGCTTTTATACCAGGCACTAATATTTAACACGCTCAACTTTTGGGTTATGCACATCATTATCTAGTGCACACAACTTTTGTGTCGCGCACCAATATTCTACACAAATTACAACTTTTCTTCGCGTTGCGCCAACATTCACTATGCACCCTCTCGCACCCAACACTCAATGCACATCTCCAATTCTGCTCCATGCAAAGCCAATATTCCATGCCCACACAATGCACACCAATAGTATGCACACGCCAATAATTCTGCTTTGTGTGGTGCTCATATTCAATGCACGCCCACTGTGCATCACTAGTTTTCAATGCACACACCTTGCGCACTATTATTATGCACACAACTATAAATTTTGCATGGCTCCCATATTCATCATGCACGTATTGCACTCCCATACTACGTGTGCTCCACCAGTTCTATACCCTGTAGTTCAAACATTCAATGCACACACTCTACACATCAATATTTTCCATGCACCATAAGTCTTGCATCGCATAGTGCCAAAATTTAGTACACACACACTACACACCAATACTTAGCGCATGCGAGTCCTTTCTTCACTCAATTGATTTTTTAATATTTTCATCTTGCGACCCCAGAACCATCATAAAAATGCCTGCCTCGCGAATGTCATGTTGATCTTTGGCCCATAAAAGTCTAGTGTTGAACCAAAGGCTTTGATACCGCTTTGTAACATCCCCAACTCTGCTCAAAGGTCGTGTCACATCAAAATTTTTAAACTCTAATACAACATTATTATGCATCCATCCATGTCGATGAGTCTTGTTACCACCTTGTAGAGTCTCCACTACCGCAACTCACTTTGTCACGTCCCCAACTCTGCTCAAAGGACATGTCACATCAAAGTTTCTAAACTCTGATACCACATTGTGACATATCTAGCCATCTCACCGAGTCCCGTTACCACCTTGTAAAGTCTCCACTACCACAACTCGCTAAATAAAGATCTGACATCAATTCTTTCTTCTACGGAAGCAACTCATTGAAACCAACAACATGCACAACTGGCCTTGTGCTACACACAGTTACAGTTCCCTAGTGCATGCAACCCGGTCTCGTACTGTGCACAACAACTATATCTTAGAAATTATGTGCACTCAACCATCCTTGTGCCGACCATGTTAACTATCCCCCAACATGCATGACATTCCTAGCTTCGCGCTAGAACCCATCATATTTTTGTTGAAGTTATTTAACAAGATAGTGAGTAAAACAATGAAATGAACTCATAATACAACTACATGCGCAACCATTCCTATATCGCCTGTGAGGTCCATCCCATTCATGGACACATACTAATACCACTTTGTGCGCGTGATGATTCAAGCCTAGCCTCAGAATCCCATAACTGTTACCACATAATTGTCTAACAAGAAGCACTTAATAACTACCATACTCTACATCTGCAATAGTTATGCAAAACTAACAATACATGCATAACCCAACATAATTATGTACCAATCCCATAAATAGAAATATCATAAGCATTCACAAGATGAACAATATATAAACACATATAACCGGCATGGCCCAAGCCCTGCATAGACAATAAACATGTAGTTCTACAACATATATAATCCACGCACAAATATATATACAATTGTAACACATAATATACTTAACATGTATGTGCACATTACTCATAGAATAATACACATAAGAAGACATATATTTTATTGTTATCCACCAACTGCACACAGACCTCAGACGTTCCTCCCAACCATATAATCTGTTGGTCATAAACTCAACAATAGGTTACCTCCGAGCCGGGGATAAAACTTGACCTAGGCAAAGGCAAACTGAACCAACTAAGGTCTCCTAGACAACAAAAAAACTCAGACACAAGTGCCAATTCTAACATCCAACCTACAGTCCCTCATTCCCGAGATGCTTGTCCCACCCCAAGAAGTGTGCCCCTTCTCTGCTGAAAAATCCTTCGACTGCCCCACATCCCTTTTGAGACTTCAACAACATGCCAGACCAGAAGTCTTCGACCCTTGCAGTTGTTGCTTGGTACCTTGGGAATCAATTCCCAGTAGTTCTCTTGCCTAGAGAGAATTCTCATGGGCTTGACAACCCACTTTTTTGTCCAACATGGGCCTAACAACCCACTTCTTCAATAACGCAAGGGCATGATAACCCACCTCTTCAATAGCGCACAAGCCTTCCTAGGCAGAAGATTATGTGATGGCAACAAGTTACATCTACATAAGGATGCCTCCTAGAGGAAATTTGGTCTGCATGATGAAGGAATGAGTGAATTCCCCCCCCAAATACACTAAGGCCCAACAATATATTTGCACGATTATAACTGGACTCTTGTCACCTTAAGAGATAACTTAGCTCCATTTGGTGACCCATTCCCATCCCCTAGGAACTTAGGATAAATACATATCCCATAAATATAATTTTGGAAATATTATTAAAATATTGCCTTTTAGCTTCACACCTCTTTCCCATTCTAATGGAGTTTATCCCCCTGTATCTTTTCGTCTGATTGATCTGCGCGGTGATGTGCTTTTTTTAATATCCGAGTGCAATTACATTTTACAAAAAAAAGCGCATTGGCCTTTTTCACAATCTAGGCTCTCCAATCTAATAACCACACATGCACTCTGACCTCAATATACATATATACAAAGGCTCTCCGACCCAAAATATATTGGCTACAAACATGGTCCAGTGCTCACTTTGAAGTGATTTTCGCGCACTTACTCAGGTGCGCGCAAAGCTATGAAATGAGCACACACTCTTCCCTTGGTCTGCACACACGATAATCCTCGTGCACTTAGTCAGGTGCATGCAAAGTTATGCAATAGGCACACACTCTTCCATTGGTTTGCACACGCTTAATTGTACCCAAAATTTATGTGCCATGACTCACCAGCCTATATGTACATTTACATTACAATTGGGTTTCAACCTAGGGGTATTACAATGGGGGAGATGTTGAGGTGTTATATGATCTACTAAATTGATACAAAAAAATAAAGTCCGCTTAATTAATAAAAATAAAGTTGGCTTAGTTAAAGAAAACAACAACAGTAAAAAAATAAAAAATGAAATGAAATGAAATAATAAAAATAATATGCATTAAGAAATTGGATCCCTATCAGTGCTTGATAGATCCAGGTTTAACATGGATCTACGTTGGTGACGAGTTCCTAAATTGGCATACTTTCAAAACCCATCTAATACCTTTTTTCTTTCCATTTTCCATTGATCACTTCCTTTTTGGTACTTTCCTTATCTAGTTTTTCCTCACTTATCATTAAGGTACATATCTTTCCCCATATGCCATTTATACGCTATTCTTGCATTTTTTTAAAGGAACATGCTATTTTCATGTACTAATACTGCTACACAAGAGTAATACAATAGCTGCAACTCCTCACAGTGGCTATGATAGCCCTCTTCCACAACTCCAAGTACACTTTATGTTGTTGTAATTATAGGCACAATCCAATTGGAACAACTCCAAGTGCACTCTTCAAGCCATGATTCCAGGTAACCATTGAAATTTTGGGCAAAATCCAACTGTTGCAACTCCAAGTGCACTCTTCATGCCGGGACTCTGAGTACGATGTTTCTGCGCCTCCAATAACAAAGCCCACCTGCATAGCAGTCAACGTTGTCACCGATAGTTGCGAAATGGTCTTCACCTAGGAAGGCGACATGAGGTTGTTGTACAACTGAGAGGGGGGGTGAATTAGTTGTTCCCGTGCTTAAACAATTATGCTTCTTTTAATTTTTTTTTTACAAGGCACTCAATGATGATCACAATAATGCAGGGAAATAAACAATGGCACATTCAACATCAGTCACATATATGAGAAACACAAAGACAGATATTTTTCGAGGAAACCCATACAGGGTGAAAACCTCTTTTTCTATATATGATAAGTAATAGTTACATTCTTTACATTATCATACATATGAGCACCGACTCATAACGAGGCAACAACCTCAGTTTTTCAAGTTGCCACTCGCTGAGAGAACCAACTCTATGTTTTCTCTAGCACCCATTAGAAGAAAGCACCAACTCCCTGGTTTCTCTAGCACCAACTAGAAGGAAGCACCAACTCCCTGGTTTCTCTAGCACAAACTAAAAGGAAGCACCAACTCCCTATGTTCAAGCACCCACTTGGACCTCTGGGGACAACAATCCTCCCTAGCACCTCCCTACCACCCTGTGTTATAAATCTTTGCTACTGAAACTCATTACAGTGATATAATGTTCAACAATGGCTTACTAGACTCATCACTGTTCTGCTGCATTTCGTTGCTCTGTTTGCCTCACTACCTTCCTGCACACATGACTTGGGTTGTTTGTTCTTATGCTTTTTATGCTATGTGCACCATGTCCATTCACTGCACAGTTCATCTTCTATTCAATTCAACTGTTGCCCTCTCCTCCTTCTTCACACATGAATCACCTTCAACAACAACAACCACGACAACTCCAACAACAACAACAACCACATCTCTTCTATGTACCGTGTACTTATAGCTTCTGTGCACCTTGTGCATGCAATGCGCGCAATACCTTTGCATACTCACACCACACCGATATCCTCCACCTCACGAGTGCTCCGCCTGATCATCGCAACTCTTTAGCTTCTCTGGTGGTTCCCACCACGCGTCCAACATCACTAGGTGTTATGCCGAGATTCCTTTTTCTCTCTGGCAGTTGAGACTCTTCATCTTCTCTGTTACAATCAAGCTCACCCTCTCTCTTTCAGCTACAGGCTCCAACCCTCTTCCAGCTGTCAATCGCCCCTATGACCTATCTTCATCCCATTGGAAGATTCCCATAGACTCTTCAGCTCCTCTGGCAGAAACCATCAATGGTTTCTAGCAGTTACACTGTGAGGAGCAAGATTAGCCCTCCGATTATGCTCAAATTCACCTGCATCATTGGATTAACTTTGAAGGGTATTCTTTTTATTTACCCATTTCTAACTTTCATAATTCGGAGATTCTGCGATGAGACATCTTGACTCTCCATGTCACGAGCTCCAAAAAGGAGCTTGGATGCTCTAGCTCCCTCCTCTACGTGACCACAGGCGGTGACCACCGATTACAGTGACAATTCACCTTTTCGGTATTTTGGCATTCGTATGATCCAGTGTCTTAACTCCCAAACACGATCCCAGAAATTTCGAGGCGGAGCTCATCTGCACTAGGTCCTTCCTCCATGTGACCACACACGGTGACCACAGGCTGAGCTAAAAGGTGCTTCGAACTCATGATCTTCATCGACCCTGATCGACGTTCCATGATCTCAATAAATCAATGGTCCAGAACTTTTCGCGATCTTGCATCTTGCTATTCCTTAGATGGAGGTTCTCGTCACTCCAAGTTGCGATAGGAGAAGCTTTGAGATGGAGCTCAGATCGACGGTCCACGTTCTTGGTGAATTGACGGTCCATATCTTATCGTGAATTCACATCTCGCGATTCCTGTGATGGAGGTTCTCGTCACTCCAAGTCGTGATAGGCGAAGCTCCAAGATGGAGCTTAGATCAACGGTACAGAATCCTTGGTGATCTGATGGTCAAGATCTTTTTGTGATCTCGCGTATCACGAGTTTGAACCTCTTTCCTTTGGATTTCCCGATCTGCGAAACTCCGAAATGGAGTCTTTGTGGTGCTCTGATTTTTTGCCACGCGTCCTATTGATCCAATGGTCCACGACTGTCCTTTCTGACATGGTTTGCCATATTTACCTCCTGGATCTGACGACCCAGATCACACCTTGATCCAACGACTAGGATCATTTCACCATTTGGCACTTCGCGATTTCGCCCTCCTTGTGATTTCGTCACTTCACAATTTTTCCACTTCGTTCTCTTTAATGAACATGCAGGTTCTCCCCGATCCAATGATGATCGGATCTTACGCTCATATCTGTCCTCCTCTTCCGCTCGTTCTTCTTGTCCACAAATAGTTTTGACGGTCACTCTTCTTCCATTATCACTGCGTTGCTGATCATGCTGATGTTTGCCATCACTGTTCTTTCCATCAATGACAAGCTTACTCCCAATTGTAAACCTTCCAACAATCTCCCCCTTTGGCATTGATGGCAACAAAGGCACCCATATTCTTTTCTCCCCCTTTGACATCAATGTCAAGGAGAACATGCTCCCCCTGAGTTGTTGTAGTCCTTTTAGGAGGTATCAGATATTCAATCAATCAATACAAAACTCCCCCTAAAAGGATGAACTTGCTTAGATGTCAAATGGGATGACACCCAACTTCTGTCGGAGATAATCAAATGGTGTCTGGGCTAGGGGTTTAGTAAAGATGTCTGCTATATGTTCTATGGAAGGGATATAATTCAACTAAACAACTCTGTTTGTGACTTGTTCTCTGAGAAAATGATATTTTAGTGGGATATGCTTAGTCTTGGAATGAAGAACATGATTCTTGGAGACACTAATGGCACTAGTGTTATCACAGTGAATTGTAATCGGATCAGTATAATTTACCTTCAAATCTGCAAGAATTTGAATCATCCACAAGATCTAAGTACAACAAGTAGCAACAACAATGTACTCTAATTCTGTAGTTGATAAAGAAATGGACCCCTGTTTCTTACTAATCCATGCTACCAACGAGTCTCCCAGGAAGAAGGCACCTCCACTGGTGCTCTTTCTTTCATCTACACAATTTGCCCAATCTGCATCTGAATAAGCAGTTAACTGAAAAATTTGATTTCTGGGATACCACAGACCATAAGTCATTGTTCCCTTCAAGTATTTGAATATCCTTTTGACAACTACTGTTGTTGGGAAAAACACCCTACAGACTAGCAAACTAGGGTCAGACTTACATGTAGATTTTGATAGAAAAGAAACTACTTTTTTACCTACAACCCAAGATTTAAACCCCTTTTTCTAGGTAAATGCATGGAAAATGACCACCTACCTTATTACCGGCGTTCGTTGTAGATTCTCCGTTGCGCTTTGATTACTTTCTTGCGTTGCTCCTTCCACAGATGACCTGCATTCAAGACAAACAACAACTATTCATGCATGCTACTTCTATACTCAAGGGTTAGAAATCAAGCATAAATTAATCAAATCATAGACAATTCATGCGTTGGGACGGGAAAAGTATTCTTTTTATTACTGAAAGTGAATCAACTTACAAAATCTGAGACCGGCCGCCACTCCTTGAACCTGATCCTGGGCTCCTTTTCTTCTATCCTTCAACTGCTTTGCATTAAATCTCCTTTGGCATGAGGAAAGGCTAAAGGATTAGACAATGGATTACGTAAATGGGCAGAGTTTCTTCACTATATTTTTTCCTCCTCCAAATGGTACCCCTACCCCTTCTTTTATAGGCTAGAAGGAGCTAGGGTTTTGGACGAACCCTCGGCCATGCATGGCCGGGAGTTTCAGTT
>WSFP011539686.1:0-11704 GCA_009831015.1 Picea engelmannii | reverse complement strand
GTTCCAACTTCCTCATAATTATAAAAATAGGTACGAGTTACAAAAAGGAAGAACAGTTGTATTATTTAAAGGGACCGTTAATAATTGGTCTATCATATTAGGAATCCCTTCTCTTAAGCCGACATCTATCCAAAGCTATCTCAAAATACACCAAAATTTTACCTGAGGATTCACCTCAACTTGGGGATTTCCTCCTCCAGGGTACTCCACCAATCAGAATTTTCCCCGACGCTCTCTATCATCTCGGTTTTGGCCTCTGATTTCCTCCTTTTGATCCTCTTCTTCTTTGCTGCTGGGTGGTAGGTGTTATCTGTGTTTTCATTTATGACAATATCCCTTATAACGAGGTTTAATCTTACTCTCTACTTTGTCTTAGTTTCAGGTTCGATATGAAATTTAGTCACCTGCATCTGCAAGAACCATCTGTCATTCTTACTTATTGACCTGCTTGGTACCTTAGATGAGAACCCAATTGCGCCATATGTCATTTGATGGATATTATCCATGTTTTTCGGACTTCGTAGAGACCTTGATTTGGCCACCCTTTGAGTTTACAGAATTCAGGAGCACAGGTCGAGCTTGTTTTTCTTACGCATAAGATGACAATTTCCCAGAATAGGATAAAATGATTCATATCTGAGATTTTGATGTTTTGTGTACTTTGCTCATGAATTACTATCACAGTACCTTGGTGTGCCATGCTTCATCAATCCACTTCGAATGATGAGCCTCGAGTTAGTTATGCGGCGGCTTCCTTTTGATACGTCATCCGGGAAAGTACATGGACCGGTGATGTGAGGTGATCTGACCAACCGCCATCCTCCCTGCGAGCTATTGACATGACGTTTTGAACCACATGACATCAGAGACATAGGAAAAGTGGTTTCGGGCAATCCACCGTCTCCCCCGATGCATGTGTAAGAGTGCCACGCGTTCCCTGTCGAAACCATAGTAATTTTCCCCGGTCTACCTTCGCGATGTTAAGTTATGTGCTATTTGCTTGTCCGATGTAGGATTCGACCATAGATCTGAGATTCTTCTAGATCGACGATCCGCCAAGATAATCCCTTCCTACTTTCGCTACATTCATTCATACATCGTGGAATATAGCCGAGCGCCCTAAACTATCGCGCCTCTACTATGGTATAACGCCTCGCTAAACTTCAGAAGTTTTTAGATCCCGATAAAAATTGTTAGGGTGATAACATTGGATCCAACTAGGGATGTTATTCTCTCAGCGAGGTAGAAAAGAACTTGTAGACCTGGTGCCTGATCCACGGGGTTGTTCCCCAAAACATGTGTGTGTCCTGCTCCTACCAAGCTTTGTGCACTACTTCCAACTGCATGGGGGATGTCTGAGTGCATTATTGAAAACTGACTGTAACTAGTGCTGGAAAACTCAAACTGGAAAAATTCTTAACCGACAAGATTATTTTCACATCCCTACCTACCCTAAAACTGTTGGGATGACCACTCGATCAAGTGATGCTAAAGTGCCAATGCAGCCAATCAAACAATTGGTTTCCTGATTTTCCTTTCACATTTTTCTCAAGCTGGTAGAAAAACGTAAAGGATGGCAGCTGAAAAAATAGATTAAATCCATAATCTGGGCTTATGAATGAAGAAAATTCATCCTTCACTGAAGACTGTAATAGGATGGCCATTGGATCTTGAAAATCATGAAAAATCATTTCTCCCTGATGAGAAAAACCCGAAAGGCAAATATCTTTCATCTGTGTTAGTTTTTTTTTTTCTATTTCTTTTGTTCTGAGAACATCTTCGAATGAAATGGTGACGATAGGTTTGTCTGCTTGGCCATGCATATCAACAAAAATATTCATATATTCTTGGACATATTCAAATATGACAGTCATGTAATATGCACCAAGTTTATCCTCTTTTTCATCAAACAACTCTGATGTGGTTTCATTAAATTTCTAGAAATTTGTTTGAGGACAACCACTTTGACTTTCCAGTGAATAAATAGAAATAATTTCTTGCTCATGCACTACTTCACAGTCTAGATCTCCCACAGATGGATTTTCAAAATCCTGATTTTTAAATGACTTGAATAAAACCGTTGCCTCTTCATTATCTTTTTGTGTTTCTGATGGACAAACGGAATACACTGCTTCATCTATGTCATTTGTTTCTTTATTGCTGGAAACTTCCATAGATGCAGTTTCAAAATCTTCATCCATGTCTATGTTTATTAAAAATTTAACCATGATGTCATTCTCAAGGGAAGAGAAAATACTCTGAAACACCTTTTCACATTGAGAATCCATACTGATTTCAGGATGGAGAAAATGACCTTGAACAATACTTTCTGGAGTAACTTCTTCTTCCTTTTCAAGATGATAGTTGAACATAGACTGCAAATCTGAGATGACATGACCCTTTATGTGATTGTCCATATAATTATCATCGCCACTCCATTCATGCTTGGATGATCCCTATCCTGAGATACTACGAATATTGTTCTTCAATAATTCAAAACAAGCAAAACATAATGGTAGGGTTGTCCTACCTGATTTGAAACTGTCTTCAATTTCATTGCCAACATATGGTTTCATTTCAGTGCAAGTAATAGGGTCTCCAAGCGCATGAAAAGAATGTTGTGACATCTTGTCATTCTGCTCCATTGATCTAGCGTGGCTTTGCATGGGCACATATTCCTTTTCTTTGATGATGATTTTAGGATTTTCTTTCATCACTTTGAAAGAAGAAAAGCATAGAGGTAAGGAATTCCCTTCAGATAATTCAATACTTTCTTCTTTGTAATTGTGATATGCAACATGATTTCTTTCATTATACTGTTGAAAAGGAACATTTTCTGATAGAGAACATGTGGTTGATTGTTCTATGGGGTCAACATCGTAATCATCATATTCATCATATATAGGCAAATCATTAACATATGCCATGTCATCCAACAAAAACAAACTTAGAACATCAACCTGTTCTTCAACAAGCTGCTTTTCACACTCATATTCTTGACTATCTACAAATGAATACATAAAATGATCATCCCTCTGCTCATCATGGAATGGATCAACACCTCCTCTTTCGACAAGTGGGATGTAATTTTTTGCAAAATCATTAGCATTGGAAACTTCAAGAGGACCCATGATATTGTCAATTATATGCTCAAGATTCCAATCAACTATTTTATGTTCATATTCACTTTCATGTCCTTGAACATTCAACCCCTCATTTTGGGTTTGTTTACATGCTTGGATGTTTTGTTGAATGTCCTGAGCATCACTAAACATTTTTTGTAAGGACCCAGGTCTTCTTTCCATCAGGAGGAAAGAAAAATATGGATGAAGAGAATTTGTGTAATGGAGCATGATAGCATCTTCATAGGGTTGAATTTCTTTGGAAAAATGATACTCGATTCTTCGTTGAACACAGGTAGAAACTCATAGTAATTTGGAGGGAAATCATGAAGGGTTTGGGGTAGCTTTAAGGGTATATATCTATGTTGAGCCTTAGGGGCTGTTGGGCTAAGAAAAGTGGGAGAGACATTGGTCTGAGTCTCATGGGACTCATCAACTTGGTCATTTTCATTGTGTGGCCTAGGTGAAACATTTTTATCAGAACCAGCGACAAGGCGAGGGTATGCATGTGTAACGTATAGAGGAGAAAATATAATTTTAAGTCTTTCATGATCATTATTAAGATATAATAGGTAAAAGAAAGTTTGTTTGGAATTTTCAAGGAAGGAGCAAATGAAACTTAAAATGAAAAGTAAAATTCTTTGTAAGAGGTCCCATTTTGAGTACCTGTTTTCCCTCATGATGCCCTTCCTTGCCCCTGTCAAGGGGTTTCATCTTTCAGTGAAGTTTTAGTCTCGCGCTTGAATTATTCAGAGCAGGGTCGCCTCTTGGAAATTCAGGATTCTTTTATCAGTGGAGTCGCTAGATCAGGAATACAGTGAATGTGTGCCTAAGTTTCTACCACTCTCAGACCCTAGAACTCAACCATGTCATTCTTCCCAAGGAAAATTTTTAAATTTCGTCCCCAACAACATCGCCAAAATGTTAGCACCCTGTAAATCTGCTCGGCTATCAAAACAGACGACAGGAGTAACTATTGCAACCAGCTTTAGAGCTAAGGCACTAGCCTACTCAACTCAGAGAGGCATCTCTCATGTCACTTGATACATATATGGAAATCGGTGGCTAGAATTGATTTGTTTTGGGGTTTTAATAAAGTTGTTGAAGAGATGAAGATGACCTTTGGGCTATGGGGTCAATAATGTAGGATCCATTTCCAAATCGTGAAAACAATCCAGAGGAAAAGGCTAAATGAGGAAGTGGATTCTGAGTTTATGCTTGAAAAATTTAGATGGTATCAGAAGAAAAGAAACACACAACTGTTATCAGAGCATTATAGTAATGAATTCTGAAATGGTTTAGAAGAGATGAACACAGTCCAAATAGTCAATCCGAGAGCATCGAATAATTAATTATGGACTTTCGGTTTCTCAATATAGATAGAAGAAAGCAAAATGAAAATACAGACTAACAGGAATCACATACTATGAGAGAAAACGAGACTCATAACACCACCAATTAGAATATTTTCATAAAAAGTCCCAAAATCTGCCTCTACACCCATGTATTCATTCCATCCCCAGAGATTTATAAAGTTTTCTTGCACAAAGGGCAGGATCCTCTTTTCTGCATCCTTCTATACTCGTGAGGCCAAGCATATATAGAGGAATTTCATATGGAATTTAAAACGTTCTGACTTCCTCATAATTCTAAAAACAAATACGAGTTACAAAAAGGAAGTATAGTTGTATTATTTAAAGGGACCGTTAATAATTGGTCTGTCATATCAGGACTCCCTTCTCTTAAGCCGACATCTATCCAAAACTATCTAAAAATACACCAAAATTTTACCTGAGGATTCACCTCAGCTTGGAGATTTCCTCCTCCAGGGTACTCCACCAATCAGAATTTTCCCCGATGCTCTCTATCATCTTGGTTTTGGCCTCTGATTTCCTCCTTTTTCTCCTCTTCTTATTTTTGGTTGGGTGGCGAGTGTTATCTACGTGTTCATTTATGACAAGATCCCTTATAACGGAGTTTAATCTTATTCTTGAATCTGTCTCAGTTTCAGGTTCGGTATGAAATTTAGTCGCCTACATCTGCAAGAACCATCTTTTATTCTTACTTATTGACCTTCCTGGTACCTTAGCTGATAACCCAATTGTGCCAAACGTCGTTTGACGGATATTGTCCATGTTTTCCAGACTTTGCAGAGACCTTGATTTGTCCACCCTTTGAGTTTACAGAATTCAAGAGCACAGGCCGAGCTTGTTTTTCTTACGCATAAGATGACAATTTCCTAGAATAGGATAAAATGATTCATATCTGAGATTTTGATGTTATATGTACTTTGCTCATGAATTACTGTCACAGTACCTTGGTGTGCCATGCTTCATCAATCCACTTTGAATGATGACCCTTGAGTTACTTATGCGGTGGCGTCCTTTTGATATGTCATCCAGGAAAGTACCTGGACCGGTGATGTGAGGTGATATGACCAACCACCATCCTCCCCGCGAGCTATTGACATGATGTTTTGAACCATGTTACATCAAGTCCATAGGTAAAGTGGTTTCGGGCAATCCGTCATCTCCCCCGATGCGTGTGTAAGAGCACCATGTGTTCCCCGTAGAAACTAGAGTAGTTTTCCCCGATCTGCCTTCACGATGTTAAGTTTCGTGTTATTTACTTGTTTGATGTAGGATTCGACCATAGATCTCATATTATTCAATATCAACAGCCCACTGAGATACTCCCTTCCTACTTCCACTACATTCGTTCATACGCCACGGAATATAGCTGAGCACCCTAAACTATCGTGCCTCTACAATGGTATAGCATCTCGCTAAACTTGAGAAGTTTTTAGATCCCGATAAAAATTGTTAGGGTGATAACACTTCCTCAGCAAGATTGTGTGTGGCCCTAAATCCCAGTCTATGGTCAAGTATGGAAGACTTACAGATGGGCGATCTACCCCCATCCCTTCATTAACTCTTGAGGAGGTCTTCCCACCTACCAACCTGACTGTAATGCATTCCTGGGTCAGAGGGTTGTTCTGATCCTGAGAAATTAAACCCAACAAAGTATTGGTTTGACGGAGGTTTATGCAATCATTTTTGGTCTCTTTCACCATCTCTTTCATAGAATTCGTGGTCTCTCTTAGCACACCCCCCTTCCAGCAATCATGCAACACTCATCCATTTTCTAGTAAATAACAAAATTTACATTCATTGACCTTTTATACAAAGTTCCATCAAATCAAACATTCACACATATTGAGTTTTCCATAGTCTCTTGGCCAATATAGTTATATTTACAAACTAGGGGAAACATGGTGTTACAATTCCCTCCCCCTTAAAGGAATGTCGTCCTCAATGTTATATCTATCAACATGCTCTGTATATATAGAAGTAAACAAAAATGGATATGCATGTCTCATGGAATCCTCCGTTTCCCATGTAGCCTCATCTGGACCAAAGTGTTTCCACTGCACCTTGAATTGAGAAATGGTTGGGTTCTTGAGTGAGGTTTCCTTCCTATCTAGTATGCATTGAGGTTTTGGAAATAATTCTCTCTCCAATTCCACCTGGATCACAAACCAGTGAATTATATGATTAGAATCATGTACATATTTCTTCAATAATGAAACATGGAAAACATTATGTGCCTTTACTATGGGAGGAAGGGCTATCCTATAGGCTACAGGTCCCACTCTATCTAAGACTTCAAAGGGTCCACAATACCAAGGTGCCATCTTGGAAAAATCTCCCATTCTTAAGGAAATCTTCCTAGGAATAACTCTGAGATAGACCTGGTCTCATGTCTTGAAATCTCTGGGAGTTCTCTTTCTATCGGCGTAACTCTTCTGTCTATCCTGAGCAATTTTCAGATTTTGCTTTATCTGAATCACTTGTTGTTCCATTTCTTTCAGCATCTCGGGTTCGATTGTAATTCTATCCACTAGATTACTCCAGCTGATTGGAATCTTGCATTGTCTACCATAGAGGGATTCAAAAGGGCTCATATTCAATGACTCCTGATAACCCTTTTTGTAGGAAAATTCTACCAATGGCAGGTAGTCTTCCCACTTCTTAGGTTGATGCATTACATGCATCCTTAACATTTCTTGTAATATTTGGCTTGCTCTTTCTATTTTTCCATCATTTTGGGGGTGATAAGATGTGCTAAACAACAATTTAGTCTCAAAACCAACCACCAAGTATTTCCAAAAGATTGAAGTGAATTTTGTGTCTCTTTCAGATACAATCTTCCTAGGCATTCCATGCATTCTGAATATCTCCTTCATGAAGATGTTGGCAATATCTATTGCCTTGCAAGTTGATTTGACAGGAACGAAGTGAGCATACTTTCTCAATTTGTCCACCACTACTGTTAACACTTTGTAATTTGCCTAAGGCTGCGAAGGCAATCACAAAGGTAACCTTGAACCACTTGGAGTCTTAGATCTAGCCCTCCAAGACTCAGAGAGGGATCTCTCTTTTTTATTTATCTTGGTTTGTATGGGACGGATGTTAGGCTAGCTATGAAAGTATGGGGTTGGGTTTTGGGTTTTTAAATAGTTGTTTTGGGACAGCAAGGAGGGCCATTGGGCAAATGGGGTCTGCGCTTAAATATGTGATTCACTCTTAGATCTAGACAAAGCTCTTACACGGGGCAAGGTAGTGGAAGTGTTGGATCAAATTAAGTTTGAATGGTGTCGATTTGAGGAAGAACTAGGGGAAGAAAAAGAGAGAAAATGAGCAGTTAAGAATTCATAAACTGATCTTTTTAGAGGAGAAACATAAAGATTATCACAAGATTAGATGCAGAGTATTTTACAATAAATTCTACTATGTTATTATCTTCTGACAATAATAATTGAAAACAAGTGAAAAGATAACAGGAAAAATACTTAACAGAGAGAGAAAACGCCACCAACAACTCGACACAAGAATCATGTCAACAGTTTTTCTATTACTGATCGGTCATCTAAAGATTACAGAAAATGCTCCTAGAAAAGCAAGGACCCCAGTCCAGCAAAGAAAATTTACCCCTCTCAGGTCGAACCCTCTCCTCTCAGCCCGAACCCTGCTTTCATCCTTTACATCTACATATATATAAAAATTCCCTCAGCCTTGCCAAGACTTGTGTTCTACCTCTGTTTTCTGAAAATAGAAAACAGTTACAAAGATTGACACATGTCAATTGTCTCCTAAAACAAACCAAACAGTAAATTAAAGGGAAATTTAAAATTGGTAACTGTTGCCTCGACATCTGGCATACTGGAGGTTGTTTAAGATTTGTTGGCGAATAGACTCTAACAACATCAAAAACCAATGAATGCAGAAGTCGTTGAATGCTTGAGGTTGTTGTAGATTTTCTGCCAATTGGAGGATCGGTGCCCTAACCGCTACCATGTGTTCCCTGTAACTGAATTCCCTGTCTGCCATATGGTTCAGTCAATGCCTAAACGCTAGGATATTTTGCCACCTCCTTCCACCTGAGTAGTCTCAATTTGCCTAACTGTTCCGCAAGGATCTGTTGATATCTATGTCACTAGAATATCTAGATATGATAGTGAAAATCCAATATATGTTTTTGAAATGTGGGAACATGGCTGGAAAATTCCATCCTTGTCTGTCACTACTTCACCACTATTGTTTTGAAAAATTCACTGCATCAGCATTTTGGACACACTGTCAGAGGTTTCAGTCATCACTTTCTTAGCTTCCTCAGCATTGTGAATTTCCTTGACACTGTCGCACATCCATAGTTTCACGATGGTCATATGGTTTGTTGTTAATGTGTCAGTTCTATCACAACAAATGCATATTGCAAACCCCATTGTTTCACAAGATGCAAGATTGTGAACAAGTGATCGATCATTCATCATTTTATTCATGGCAAAGGTAAGGCTAACAGTCATGGCCAAGGGAAGTCCCTCTGGAACTGCAACCACAACAATAGTCACTGCTATACAAAAGAAGTCCAAAATTTCCATAAGGTCATTTTCGGACCATTTCCATAGTTGGCCACTACTTATCTTCCTGCCAATCAATCCTTTGGTTAATACTGCAAATGTAATAATGGCCTACACCATTGAGCTTGACCTGTAGTGGAGTTTCATCAACACCACCTTCCTCTTTGTTATTCTTCTTGAGGCGGGTGCTGACACCTTCCTTGTTGAAGGGAAATTGCATGGGTCCAAATGGAGAATCCATATCCAAATTCCCCTTCATAGAGTATCCATCACCCTTGCCTCTAATCATGTCCCAAAGAGCAAATCCAAAATCCTTTGGCCTAAAGGAAATAGGCAACTGAATGTAGTTGATTCCATTCTTCTCAACCTTCGCGGACTTAGACAGCTTGGCATTTACAATTCTCACACCAGCAAGCCAGACCTCATACTCCAATGCATTCAAGCTGAGATCAAAATCATTCTTATTCTCCAGTTTCATATGCAATGTTGTCGAAGTTTCTTCGAAGGAGAAACTATCAAATTCCACTTTATCTAGATCAATATCAGGTTTGTAAGGCACGTGAATCTCTCCCTCCTTTTCCAGAGGCAATGTTAGCTTGCCAAAGATAGGCACATCTGTAATAAGACCAAACTTAATTCTGTAAGGAATAATGCTTCTGGTCTTGATATCATCATAAGTGTCCTTGATATCATCATAGATTATTGTTATGGGGATCTTGACAGTTTCAGACCCATGGGCATGAATTGTGCCCACATCAGGGATCAATCCAGAGACAAGCTTCCTGCCATTTCTCTCTACTAGATAGTCAATGTCCACTAAAGGGATCGGAACAGGGTTGGGATTAGTTATAAGCACATCGACAACAATTTCAAGCTTTTTCAGATTGATGGATGAAATGTGGATTCCTGGTTTTCTTGTACGAACAAGTTGGACAGAGCCAATCCCCGGGAGGAAATTGATCCAGAGGAGGGTCAAGGAAAAACTTATGATAAGTGAGCAAGTAGCCTACTCCATCGCAACACAACAGTTCATCCCCAACTTTGCATATTTCACAAATGCTATTATAATCATCCACTAGAATCCTTCTTTGAAAACTGCTCGTCTGAGAAGATGATGGTGCACCAGTGTTAACATTCTCCCCAGTGTCAATTGCTATCTCCCCAGTATTACTCTTATGTCCCATTTTACCCTCTACTTCATGGTCTTCTAAGAAAATTTGAAGGCTGACATCACTTGCTCCCTCTTTGACTTTCTTTTCTCCATGTCATTTCTAGCCTTCCAGGAAAAACTTGTTGTCGGTCCTTTCTAGATCTCTGTTCATATGATTTCATGAGATTATTGGCTGAAGCAGAAGAAAGAAGGTCTAAATATTCCATCTCCCATGTACACTGATCATACCCTAATCCCTTCCATTTAACTAGCCATTTGACTCTGCAATTTAACTTATCATGGCATTCTCCAACTGAATTTGTGGGAGGCTTCAAGGTCCTTTTTCGAATAATACGATGTGGTTATGTCCATTGTGGATTCCATTTTAAGGCCTTTCCTTGCTGCCTCTGGTACAAACATGGTCATTGAAAGAATAATACAGAATAATGTAAAGGAATAAAATGGAAGAATCAACTTTCTCAGAAGGAATAACAACAAAATGAGGTTCGCTTCCTTGCTAATAGATAACTTGGAAGTAATTATATCTGGAAAGAAGAGTCGAAAAAGATGCATAGGAGCAGAATTCCATCGATGTTGTTGCTTCTTGTAGGTATCATAACTCTCAAGAACCTCACAAGGTACCATGACATAATTGAGAAAAATAAATCTCCACCCTTTCAGATGGGCATGCACAGCAATGTCCATAATTTCAACAGTTGTTCTTTCAAGCCAACCTCCAGATTCCTCAAGAGATTTTATTCGCCAAACACCAGTTGTTCCGTTGAACCTAAAGAAATTTAGAAAAACCTCGTTCACCTGCTGCTCTTGATGTACAGAGGATAACTCTTGGCCCAGTTCCTTCTCTAAAGTAGAGTGAGCATCTGCGCATGGGGTTTGAAAATTGCTCAAGTTCTGGCGTATTAGTTTCTTGGTTTGTTGGCAACTTCAAAAACTTGAGGAAAACCAGCATCTGAATTTCGACTTACACATGTAACTCTCATCATATAAATTGTGGCAAATCTTTGGCTCCTAAGAATTCACTTCGAGAGCTGCCAATCTCCTTAGCGATGTATGGAACAAGAAACTGCCTCCAATTTTGTGTTCAAACAGGATATTGTCAGATGTCCCATGAGGGATTCATGGTAGAAGTTGGGCCTGCGATTTTATTTTATTTTTGGCTTCTGTGGGCAATATCCCACATTCACGTGGTAAATTGAACTTTGGGTGTTTATATGAGCCAACAGTCACATGGTCTTTTGATGAAGTGAGCCCGAGGCTGTTCTTTGGATTTTAGCGTTGGCGTTGGTGTTGGCTTATGTGTTTTTTGTTGGTTTATGAAATGGTGCTTATCCTCGGTGTTGAGTAATCGGAGGTTGGCCCTAGGCCAATATAATTTTTTGGAAAAATACTTGTCAAAATATTTATATTTTGATAAACAAGACAAAAACTCTGCATAAAGGCCGAGGGGCCAATTTTGGCTCAAAAGACCAAATTTTGGCTAATAAACCAAAC
>WSFP011539672.1:0-11704 GCA_009831015.1 Picea engelmannii | reverse complement strand
AAAGAAGAGCTTGGCAGTGGCTTCTGATGTGATGCTCTTCTTGCAAGCAACTAGAATCGCCATCTTAGAAACGCAATCGACAACCACAAAACCACAGTCATTTCCTCGCTTGGTGGACGGGAGGCCCGACATGTAGTCCATTGAGATTGATCCCAATGATCTGTCAGGAGTAGGAAGAGGGGTGTACAAGCCTTGTTTCTTAGTGGTTGGTTTGGCAATAGCGCAAGCAGTGCAAGACCTGATATACTTGTTGACCTCTTGTCGAAGTTTCGGCCAGTAGAAATGTTTTTGTAGCATCACCACTCTCTTTTCAATGACGAAGTGTCCTGCCACCCGGTTGTAGTGGGCTTCCGAGATCATCTTAACTCGCTCGCTTGAGGGAAAACATATATGGCCCAGACAACACAACAACCCATCCTGAAGATGGAAATTTTTGACAACTGCCTTTGCACCCAACATTTGGTAGGTGGTGGGGAAGTCTGGGTCTATCGCATAGAGTTGGGGCCATCCAGAGGTCTTAGGGCCACAGGAGTCTATCATTGTGGTGAGTGCCGCAACTAGTGGTCTATTGAGGAAATCAGCGATGCGGTTGGTGCTTCCTATTTTATAGTTGATGTTGAGGTGGAATTGCTGCAATTATGTGGACCATTTTTTATGGTGGTCATTCTAAAATTTTCCTTGTGTCTACATGAACTGCAATGGCTTATGATCAGTGTGGATGATTTTCTCCCTCCCAAGAATGTAATGTCTCCACTAGCGACAAGCATGCACAATGGAGTACATTTCTTTTTCATAAGTAGGGTACTTACGGACAACATCTGATAGTGTCGCACTATGATAGGCCATGGGGTGGTCATGCTGTGTGAGAATGGCACCCACAGCATAGTCTGAAGCATCATTCTCAATCTCAAAGGGTTGTTGCAGGTCTAGTAGTGAAAGTACCGAGGCTGAGCACAAGCATTGCTTCAAATCATCGAACGTTTGTTGTTGGGGCCAGCCCCACGCAAATTTTTCCTTACCACCACCCCTGGTTATTTGGCTCAGGGCCCATGCAATATAGGAGAATCCCAACACAAACCTGTGGTAGAAATTGGCAAAGCCCAAGAAGCTTCGAAGCTGAGTGAGTGTGGTTGGGGCTGGCCACTCACGGATGAATTGGATCTTGGATGGATCCACATGTACGCCATGTTGATCAATGATGTAGCCTAGGTAATGGACCCTTTCCATGCCGAAGGATCATTTTTCCAAGTTGGCGTATAGCTTGTGCTGCCGCAGGGTGTGCAGAACCTGTTGAATATGCTGCAAGTGTTCAGCGCAAGTCTTTTCGTAAATGAGAATATCATCAATATACACCACTACAAAAGTATTGCTGAATGGTCGTAGGATATCGTCCATCATCCTCATGAAATTGGTTGGAGCGTTTGTTAGACCAAAGGGCATGACCAACCATTCAAAAAGGCCTTCCTTTGACTTGAAGGCAGTCTTCTATACATCTGTCTGTTCTATCGGGACCTGGTGGTATCCAGACTTCAGATCAATCTTACTGAAGTATTTTGCCCCCATGAGTTGATCAAGGAGGTCGTCAATTTGGGGAATCAGGTATCAGTTTCTGACTGTGATTTTATTCAGAACCTGATAATCAATGAAAAGTCGTCAGGTTCCATATTTCTTCTGTAGCAGCACGATTGGGCTCCTGCAAGGTGATGAGCTAGGATGGATGTGCCCCTTGTGGAGAAATTATTGGATCTGTCTCTTGATCTCCTCATTCTCTAATAGAGAGCGGCGATAAACTGGCCCATTGGGCAACGGTGCGTCGAGGGTCATATCGATGGGGTGCTTGACCTGGAAGTGCAGAGGTACCACGGTAGGTGAGGAGAAGATATCTGAGTATTCTTCCACGACCTTATCTACTTACTTCTATTGTGTAGAGAGGTCGGCCGCAAAGACCCTCGATGTGGCTGTGATTTTTCTCTCATTCTGAGAGCGAATCACGAAGAATTCAAACTTCCTCGTCTGAGAGATGAACTCCCTACATTGCTTAGCAGAGATCAAGGAAATAGCACTAGGTGGGATAGCCTCAGGTATCCTGTACAATTTCTTGTTCAAAGTAATAATAACACTACGAGGCCTAGACTCATATACATCATAACGTTTCCATAAATAAGGTTGGCCCAAAAGAACATCACAAACTTTGAGAGGAGCAACATCACATAATACCTCGTCTTTGAAGGGCTTGATCTTGTATGACAGTCAACACTATTTGCTGACGCAGAGATCGCTTCCTTGGCGGAGCCATCCAATGGTATCGGTTTGTGGGTGCAGTGTTGTCGGCAGGGCCAGCCGCTTGACAACCTCTGCTAAGATGAGGTTCTTCTGGCTACCACTATCATCGATGAAGCGTAGTGGGGTGCCTTTTACCCACATTATGAATGGAAGAGGCGCTCTCCTTCTTCTACCTCCTCTGGTTCACCATGCTGGAGCTTGGTGGTGGCAACAGTGGCACTGTGTTCCGCGTCAATGATCCATCTTCCCCTTTCTAGTTCTAATTCAGAGTCAGAACCTGCATCTGATTCAGAGGCTTTGACTTTGGCCACCAGCATCTGTTTTGAGTGACAGTAAGCAGTGTTATGCCAAGGGCTCTTATGGAAGTCGCACCACTTCCCGGTATCTTTCTTTATCTTTCTGGTGTCCTTCTTTGCTTGCGGATTGGATTGATTGTCCTAATAATTTCCATCTTTGCTCTGTCCTTTGTTCTATGGGTTGGGGATGCCCTTTCCTAGATTTTTTTGTGAGGGATTCACCAGCCCAAATTGTCGCGTCTTTTGTTTGAGCTTCTGCTCGATTTTGATGGCATATCGGTAGACCACGCCCAAGGATGAGATGTCCAAAAATTCCATTTCGGTTTGGATGTATCTATGCAGAGCACCGCGATACTTGAGCACCAGATGTCTCTTTGAATCTTTGATACCCAGATTGGTGCACAAGGTATGGAAGATATTTTTGAAATCGGGTACTGCTTGGTCTCTTTCTTACCGCAGTGTGGTCCATTTGGTATACAAGTCATCATAACTTCCGACATGGTAGTATTGTTCCTTAATAGCATCCCTGAAGGATTCCTAGGTGGTTGTGACTGTAAATAATGAGGGTTCCTCTGCTTCCTTTTGCTCACAGAAATTTTCCCACCAATATTTGACATGGGGAACGGATTTGAGGAGCGCAAAAGTAATGTTTTCTATATTTTAAAAGTTATGGATAGATAAATACCCTTCTGGTAGATTCAACCACTTGTCTACAGCATCTGCATCTATCTGAACTTCAAATATAGGAATATCGAAGTTTATTTGTACCTTGAATGGGGCGGCGCCTCCGCTCAAAGAAGATGCATCGCATATTGGTAGTCGTTGAAGGATTTGCGTGAAATTATCCATCATCTCATTCCTCTGTTGCATGAGGGCTTCCTCAATCAATAGTTTGAAAGGATCTCATCTCCCGTCGTCTTTCTTTTCTCCTTCCATGAGAGGTCTCTTGGGGGTGCGAGAGATGTTTTCCCCAAGAGAAACAAGCTCAAGACCCAAATCTTTGTACTCCGAACTCGTTGGGGACATGCATTAAGATGACAAGGAGCAAACCGCTATGATACCACTGATCTGGATTTTATGAGCAGAACAAAAAGACTAGAGATTATTACCAGATGCTTAACACAGAATAACAGAGATACAGTAAAACTGGTTTTCTATTCAATAAGGAAATAAGTTGAAACTGTAAAATGTAGCAGAAAACAAGCTTGTTGGAATGGTGGCGGATTATCTCTGAGAAGAGATGTGACGGTTGCGCTCATTCGCAAGAAGATGATTACAATGAGCCTCTAAAGGCCTTTTTACAATAAACAGGATTTTCAAAAACCCTAAACATCCAAAAACCTAACCCTAGGAGATGAAGTGCCAAAATCCATGTGGGCCCCATTTAGGTAAGTCAGTGCATCAACTTCTCGGGGTCGTAACTTTTGCATACGATCTGGAAGTTCAGGACCCGAAAAACTGCTAAAAATAGTAAATTATCAAAATTGCTAGAAAGTTGTACTGGTTGTCCTAATATTATCCATCTTTGCTTTCTCCTTTGTTCTGTGGGTTGGGGATGCCCTTTTCCGGCTTTTGTTGTGAGGGATTCCCAGACCCAAATTGTCGCGTCTTTTGTTTGAGCTTCTGCTCGATTTTGACGGCATATCGGTAGGCCATGCCCAAGGATGAGATGTCCAAAAATTCCATTTTGGTTTGGATGTATCTATGCAGAGCACCACGATACTTGAGCACTAGATGTCTCTTCGAATCTTTGATAACCATCTTGGTGCGCAAGGTATGGAAGATATTTGTGAAATCTGGCACTGCTTGGTCTCTTTCTTGCCGCAGTGTGGTCCATTTGGTATACAAGTCGTCATAACTTCCGACAGGGTAGTATTTTTCCTTAATAGCATCTTTGAAGGATTCCCAAGTGGTCGTGACTATAAATAATGAGGGTTCCTTTGTTTCCTTTTGCTGATAGAAAGTTTCCCACCAATCGTTGACATGGGGAACAACTTTGAGGAGCGCAAAAGTAATATTTTCTCTATTCAAAAAGTTATGGATAGAGAAATACCCTTCTAGTAGATTCAACCACTTGTCTACAGCATCTACATCTATATGACCTTCAAATATAGGAATATCGAAGTTTATTTGTACCTTGAAGGGGGTGATGCCTCCGCTTGAAGAAGATGTGTCGACTATTGGTAGTCGCCAAAGGATTTGCGCAAAATTATGTTGACGGTCATGCGCTCTGCCCATTACCTGCTCTATAGTCTATTGGACTTCTACCAGTTGATGAATTCTTCTGATCATATCATCAGGATCTCCTTGATAATCTTGAAAGCACCTCGCTACAGGCAAGGCAAGATGAGAAGGAAAAATTGCTTCAGTCCCATATACAATTTGGAAAAAAGAGATGCCTAGGGACCTCTTTGTTGTCGCTCGATCAACCCACGGAGAAAATTTGAGCTTTGAATCCCAGGCCTTCTTATTTTCCTCTAGTAGTCTTTTGATAATATTTATAAGGCTCTTGTTAGAGGACTCTGCCAATCCATTGCCTTGGGGGTAGTAGGGGGTAGAGTGAATTAATGAAATTACAAACTTCTCACAAAACTTAATCAATGATTTGGCCTTGAAGGATGTGGCGTTATCAGTGATGATTATGTTCAGACAACCAAACCTTGCCATGATATCTTCAAGAAAACCAATGATGACTATGTGAGAAGCACTCCTTGTGGGGATAGCTTCTATCCACTTAGTGAAATAATCTGTTGTTGTTAAGGTCCACCTATGTTGACCACTTGGAGGATGAATTTCCCCAATAAATTCCAGGCCCCACTACTAAAAGGGACCTGAAGCTACTACAGGCTTAAGTGGCAGGGGCTTGAGTTGCTACTTTCCAAAGAATTTATGACATTTAATACAAGATCTGACTTTCTCTCCGACATCTGTGAATAGATTAGGCCAGTAGTACCCAGCCCTGAGAATTTTGTAGGTTGTGGTCTTCCAGAAATGATGTCCCCCACATAAGCTTCTATGAAAATAAAACATAATCCGTTGGACCTCCTGTGGGTCTAGACATCTCAGAATAACTCCTAGAGGGTCTTTCCAATACAAGACCTAGTCAATAAGGCAATATCTGATTGCTTTGAGCTTTAAAGATCTTACCTTGCTCCTTCCCATACCATCTGGGGGTTGAAACTCCTGCAGAAAATATACAAGGTCTTTAT
This sequence comes from Picea engelmannii, assembly GCA_009831015.1. Taxonomy (NCBI): domain Eukaryota; kingdom Viridiplantae; phylum Streptophyta; class Pinopsida; order Pinales; family Pinaceae; genus Picea; species Picea engelmannii. The sequence continues at coordinate 5,916 of WSFP011539672.1, read as the reverse complement.
ACCAGGTGCATTCTACCAATGGGGGCTTGTCCTGAGAACTTTTGTTGGACAACTCAGCTTGTCGATCATCTAAGAAACTGTTGATGAAGTTAACCCCCAAAGATTCACAATTAGATTCAAACAACAACTTGGCAAAACCTTGACCCTTTACTAGCTTGGTGGGTTTTATTTCCAGATCAAATTCGAGGATTTTGGCAATCCACTTGTTCCTTCTCTCGTCTAAGTCAAGATGAATGAGACTGTCCTTCACAGAAGTTGAAGGAACATACACAATGACCTTTGAATGTAGAACATAGACTCTGAAATACTTGAGATGTTTCACCAAGGCATAGGCATGCTTCTCCATGATGTCATATCTGATCTCTGCATCCCTCAATGCTCTGCTGAAAAAGGAAATAGGATGTTCCAATCCCTCAGCATTTTTCTGCAACAAAACGACTTCCATTGTATCCCACGAAGCAAAGGAAAATATCAGGAAATCCTTGGAATAATCAGGATTGATCAGCATGGGTGACTCAGTCAGTTCCTTCTTAATTTGGTTGAAGTATTCTCTGGGATTAGCAGTCCATTTCACTACGTTCCCCTTCATGAGCATGGTTGTGATATGCTTCACCAATTCAGTGAAATTTGAAACAAAACTTCTCAGGAAATTGATTTTACCCCGAAAGGACTGTACTTCTTTCTTAGATCTGGGAAGCGATAAGGCTTGAATATCTTCTACCCTTCTGGGATCGATCCTAACCCCTTCAGTTGATACTATGTGCCCCAGTAATTTTCCTTTCTGCATAGAAAATAATGATTTCTTGGGATTTAGGGAGAGACCAAACCTTCTGCATTTCGAGAAAACCTTCCTCAAGTATTGGCAATGTTCTTTATCATATTTGTAGAATATTGTTATGTCATCCAGATAGATGACCACGAATTTATCCTTTTCTCCAATGAAGGTGATGTCCATGGCTCGTTGGAAGGTTGCTCTCGTGTTCATCAATCCAAAGGGAATTTTGGCATACATGAACGTGCCCCAAGGAGTGGTGAAGGTTGTCTTTTCTCTGTCTTCAGATAAGACAGACATCTGATTTTAGCAAGAAAATCCATCAATCATTGACATCCTGGATGCACCAGTCACCCTCTGCAATATGTGTTCCATCTTTGGCAAAGGGTAATTTTCTTTCTTGGAGATTCTATTCAGGTTTCTGAAATCGACACAGAGTCTGATTTCTCCATTATTTTTTATCATTGGGACCAAGTTGGCCACTCATTCAGAATATCTCAACGGGACAATGATTTGGGCATCCAACAACTTTTTTACCTCCTTTCCATAATAGGCAGCAGCATAGGATTTATTTGTCTTAATTTTTGCCTAAAAGGTTTGCCCTCCTCTCTCAGTGGGATCTAATGCTCAATAAAGTTGGTGTCATACGTCCTGAGGTCTTCATAGGTCCAGGAAAACACATCAGTGAATTCCTTTAATAACTCAGCATACTCGGCTCTCTTCTCCCTTGACAGGTTGCTTGACAACTTAAAAAACTTTGGATCCCCCTCTGTACCAATGTTTCACTCAGCTACATTAGCATCCTCAGTCTGGCCTTTAAGGTTTATTGCCACATCGTTCCCATCGAACAATCTTTCCAAAGGAACCATTCCCTTTGGAATATGATTGCTAGGCAGCTGAACAATATGGTGATTAGAAATTTTATTCAAAAATACTTCAGGGGGAGGGTCACCCTCGGAATCATGATCCTAATCAATGTGTAATGCAGAGAACTCATCAACAGACTCGAGAAATATTTTGATTTCAATATCATCCATGAACACCTTCCAATGCTTGATATTATTAGGTACAAAGGGCCTATATCTAATCTCAACATCATACCTAAGCTTAGGTGGCAGTGGGATCCTGAACTGGCTTGCTGAGACAGCTAGAGAATCGGCCATGAAATTTTCTTCTCTGGGAACAAATGAAATGTTGAAGGCCAAGAAAAAGCTATAAACCAGATCCCACACTTCATTTCTGTAATTTCTGAGCTGAGGGTGTTTGGCCTGATAAGAATTTATGACCTATTGGACAATCAACTCAACATCCCCGAACACTGTTATCTCTTCTATTCCCATATCTTTTGCATCCCTCAAACCCAAAACAAGAGCTTAATATTCTGCCACATTGTTGGTAGTTTCAAATTCTAACTTGTATTAAATGGATATGGTTTCCTGAGAAGGCGAGACAAAGATCACTCCAGCACCAGCACTCTCTCTAGAAGAGGCTCCATCAAAGAACATTTTCCAAACAGAGGTAATCGGAGGAGAATCTTCACATAGGGTAATGGGCTTTCTGATTTCAAGAGGAGGCTCAGGGGCATCAGTGAGCTGCAATAAGCTGGATCCCAACTCGGTATCAAGGGAAAATATAGGGTGATTTGTGGGGTCTGCTTTATCACTAATTATGTAGGCCAACTAAGCCTCTATGTACAGTCTTCTATGTTCCCCTCCGAACACTGGAATGGTATCACATGTGAGGTACATATGCAATGTTCCTTTGAGTCTTTTTATCCAAGATCTTGACAATAGCATGCCGAATTTGGGAGGGATGTTAGCCACCACAATATCCATGACCACACTTTTCATGGGCAGCTGGAACAAGGTCGCCACCATATCTTTGATGACCCCAAGACAGTGCACTCTACTCGAATCAAAAGAATATAAATCATGATAAGCTTTAGTGATTTCTAATCTGAGTTCTTCGATGACAGTTTTGGGAATGAGATTATGAGATGCCCCTGAGTCCATCAGACAGTTTTGTAGCACCTTATCATGTATATTTAGGGATGTGTAGGAAGGAGGGGATGAATCATCTCTATCTTCTACCATAGGACCTAAGATGACTACTAGCTTTTCATCTTGGAGATTCATTGAGTCTTTGGAATGGCAGGATGGCTCGAACTGAAACAATTTAGAGAGGGACCTTTTGAATTCTTCGTTCTTGACTAGCTCTAAAAGGGAGATAGGGATTTTGATCTTTCGAATCTCATGCTCAGAGCTAAATGCGGAAGGGAGCTTCATAATTTCTCTCACCTCTGGGATGAAATCTTTGGCTATAGGTGGGGGTTTTTGAGATTTATTTTATTTGATGTTGTTTTTTTCCTCTTTAGAGGGATTTTATGCTCTGGAGAGCTGATCATGGACATCGGACTTCCCTTCTTTCTTCTTAGACCGTAGGTTGTATTTGTTGGGAGCATCATTTTTATTTTCCCCCTTACTCAGCTCGTTTATTTGACTGTTCATGAGGGATTCCTCGTATGCAGATTGAGTTAAATGGGGAAATGGGGAGGTGTCACCAATATAATGAATTTCATGGTCAATCTCTTCTTATTCCCCTTCCTCATCAGTAACAAGGTTGTTTTGGAGAGGGGTTTGAATTTTCTGATCAATTCTATCTTTTTCCCTTTATTCCCTTGGCATAATCTGAGGAGCATTGTTATTTAGCCTCCTGAAGTTGCCTCTGTTATCAGTATTTGGGACATTCTTATAACCTTGCTTCCCTTCGAATTTCATCTTATCCATTTCTACAAACAAGGACTTCACCATCTTGGTCAATTCATCTACTTGAGGGTGAGATGCAGAAGAACCATAGGTTGAGGCCTCAAATCTTTCTCTTCCTCTGTCTCTGTCAGATTTTCTCCTAAGCATGTCAATCGCTAACACATTGGATTCTACCTCCAGGGCTGCATATTTCATATGATCTAGGGAAGTAGCTCTTCTCTCTCTGAGAAGGAGGCAGAAATCGGGGTCACGAGGACTAACATAAGTGATTTTGGAAAAGGTCTATGTAGGCTTTATCTTAGTAGGGATCTTATTGTACATTTTGTTGAATCTTTTGGAGAAATCGGAGACAGATTCTCCCTCCTTTCTCTTCAGGGACCCAAACTCTGTGATGTAATACATAAAATCCTTTTTATACCCCCACTGCCTCAAGAAAACATCATCTAGATATTCAATCCCAGCAATAGATCCAGGGGTCAGTCCCCTAAACCATTTTCTAACCTCACCATCAAGGATTTGGACAAAGACTCTCATCCAGACATCTTCATTTTCAATATTTAGATTGTCTGCATAACTGTAGAAGGCAGCAAGGTGCTCTTCAGCAGTTATGTCCTCTTCTCCAGTGAACTTAGGCATATATTTTAGGTAATATCTAGTAGGGAGAGCATTCATGGGCTGAGGTAATACTAGAGGGGCATATATTGCATCCACTATGGAATCTATTTTGTTTCTAGGGGGATTAGCACCTGCCATAGGGATATGAGGTGAAGGAGAATTAGGAGGAGAAGGTGTTAGAATAGGGGATACTGGAACTAAGATTCCCAGAGGAAATGGAAACAACAGAGGATTTGGAGAAAATTCTATCGAGCTTGGGGGAACAGAGGTTTCCCTTTCTACGAAATCAGTAACTCTAACAGGAGGAGGAGTGGTAAAGCCCTTGGTAGGAAAATATTCTGAGGCGATGGGTCTAAACCATGGTACAATTTCAGGAGAGAGAGGAGTGACAAGGCTTTCTCCCTCCAATCCCAGACCAGGAGGAGAAAACTCAACAGGAACACTCCCAAAATTTAAAGTTCGTGGAACTCCAACAGAAGGTATAGTAGTAGAAGAAAAAGAAGAGATTGGAGTTCCTATATGAGGGTAATGAAAATCATCAAAAATACCTGGTTCGATAGTAGAAGTACCTTCATGAAGGGTCTTTCCCTTTCTGATAATTTTCTTTGGGTCAGCTTCAGGTGTTGCTAAAGGCATATGTGGAGTGGCCCTCGTATTTCTGCCTCTGCAAGCCACATTTGAATAAGTCGAGTCACCTCAGTGGAGTCGCATCAATGGATTTGTCAGGTGCGCAGTTGCAATCTTTGATGTACTAAGTTCTGATGCACCTTTAGAACCAGCAAGTTTTGTCATTCAATCCCAGCGAAAATGTTAGCACCAGAAGTCACCCCTGGATTGTGGTAGAGGTAAGCCTAATACCCATCAATTTGTATGATATGAAGAATAAATTTAATAGTAGTCTAATGAGTGAAATTTGTCCCCTATTGGCCTTCTATTTAAGGAAGGAGACAATGTCTCACCCACCTTCCTTATTTACATTAATTGTTGATAAAATAAAGACAAGAACAATAACATGGCGGAAAAGGCATACTAGCCAACACTTGATTATTCACTCCAATGTTACATATTTATAGTACAATGGTCGATGCCACCTCATAGAGATATTTGCTCTAGATCCTAAAATCATGCATGATGACTAAGCTAGGCAATCTTAACTAACTCATTATTCATCACTTGAGGATATATTACTAATATCCTAAATGAATAATACAAATATAGGTGACAATTTAGACTTAGTGATTGGTAAAGGTAAAGGTAAGACATAGGCTAACAATCCCCCCCTCAATCACAAGTACGATCAATAATACCAGCAATAAATCATAAACTGGTATCAATTCCAAGTCTTCATACCGAAACTCTTGTGTTGAGCCTCAATGAAGAACTGCCTGAAAAACCGCCAATCTGGATGTTGAACATGTTCATTTGAAATGAACTAGAAGAGAGCTAAGATATGGAAGTGAACAGCCTGCAATATCTGAACATTCCCTGATTGCTTGACAATTTGATCATTTTGCCAAGTATTTTAGCTAGAAGAATCTGATGTCTTCTGCTAATTGGTGAACATGTAGTATCACCACTCTAATATTAGTGTATCACTGAAAGTGCTCTCTGAATCTGTGGTTTAGGATGACCACTAACCAATTGATACCATGTATCTGATGGTTTTTGGATAACCACTAACCAATCCTGACACTTTTAGGTGTCCATCAACATCCCAATGTATAATGTGTATGATTCAATTGCAAGTCATTGAACCATAATCTT
>WSFP011539669.1:0-11704 GCA_009831015.1 Picea engelmannii | reverse complement strand
TAGCCATCAATGACAACCTTAACCATCTGCGTTAGCTTCTGTGTTCCAACGCTGTTTCAGCACTGTTTTTCAGCGTATGTGTTTGCATTTGTGTTGCAGCATGTTTCAGCATCTGTTCTTCATAAACAATCGATTGCCATCAATGACAACCTTGATCATCTGCGCCTTGATCATCTGCGTCATCTCTGTTGTAGCCATATTTCCAACAGAAAATAAGTCATCCCATCATAAGGGAGCAACATCTCATCCCTCTAAAGTGGGGGCCCCAAAACCCTCTTATAAATGATGAAATTTGTCTCCTATAACTGTAGAGGACTAGGGAGCAGGGATTAAAAGGAAGAAGTTCGAAAATTACTAAAAACAAAAAAATCCCTCAATCCTCCTACTCTAGGAGAAAAAAATGAGGGACCTGGAAACCCTCCAAGAAAAGAAAAGAATTTGGAAAAAAGGGGAAGGAAACAAAATCAGTTCCAGAGGAGCCTCAAGAAGAATAGGTATAATCTGGAACATGAAATAATTCAAGCTAGAGGAGCAGATGCAGTCCCAATTTTGCCTAAAGGTATCTCTAAATGGAAATCCATAGGTATTCTCTACTCAATCATAAATGTTTACATGCCAAATAAATATATGGAAAAAATTGAATGATGGCGATCCCTTCAGGATCTAGCCAATGGAAACTCCCCTCAAAACTTGATTATTGTCGAGGACTTCAACACCACAAGAGGATTAAAAGAAAAACGAGGGGGTACTATCATGAGGGATCAATTCAAGGAAAAAATGGATAATCTAATATTGGATCTGGATCTCTTCGATGATCCCCCCTCTAAAGTATTGTACACTTAGAACAACATAAGAGAAAGACCAAGTCACATTGTGGCTAGGCTTGATCAGTTTCTAATAAGCAACTCTTTCTTGGCCCACCCTGAAAAATACCTCTCTTTGATCCTCCCGTGGGCAGGAACAGATCATCGACCTATCTCTTTACATTTTGAACCAAAAAAAAAATGGGGTCTTATCACCTTAGATTCAACCCCTTATGGATGGATGGGTTGGATTTCCTCCCCTCTATCTCACAAGTCTGGAACCAGTGGATCATAGGTTCTCTAATCTATATCTGGGAGTAGAAGCTAAAGTTAGTGAAAGGAATCATCAAAGCTTGGGAAAAAGCCTCTTTGATCCCGATCCAGAACAAGGCTAAAGAAAAGAAGATTCATCTTGAAAAGATTCAAGAAGAAATGGAAACAAAATAAGTTCAACAAACCCATATAATGTCCGAGGAAAAAATTCACAAAGAGTACATTCAAGCACTAAACGAAGAAGAAATCATCTGGAGACTAAAATAAAAAATTATGTGGTTGAAAGACGGGGACCAAAATACCTCTTTCTTCTACAGGAAATCAAAAGCTAGACTTTGGTCAAATCAAATCTTTGAAATCAAAACTCTGGAAGGAAAAACCATAAAGGAATTCGACCAAATCAAACAACAAACTTCCAGTCATTTTCTCAAGCTCTACACTTCAAATAGAAGATTAGAGGAAGCTTTCATTGACTCTCTTCTCAGCCATATCCCAAGCAAAATTTCAGATGAAGACAATCTAAAACTCAACTGACAAATTGAAGAAGAAAAAATCCTAAAAGCAATCAATCAATTCAACGAGGATAAATCTCTGGGGCCAGATGGTTTCACCCTTCATTTCTATAAAATATGTTGGCACATAATCAAGCAGGATTTCATTAGAATGATAAGATTTGTGCATAAATAAATAAAAAATGGGAGAAGCCACCAACTCCTCCTTCTTAGCACTCATACCAAAAGAACATGGTGCATCTACCCTAGATAGATTTAGACCCATTTCTCTTTGTAATACATCTAATAAAATCATGGCCAAAATCATTGTAACAGGTTGAATCCTTTTCTCAGATCTCTAATTCTTCCTAATCAAGGAGGATTTGTGGAAGGCAGACAAATCTGGAACAACTTTATTTTAGTGCAAGAATATATACACTCCAACAACTCTCGGGGGGAACTAGGTATGAAAATTAAATTGGATATTGAAAATGTATTTGATAGAGTAGAACATGATTTTCTTTTCAAGGTTATGAAAAAATTTGGGTTCAATCAAGAGTTTTTATCTTGGATGGGCGATTGTATTGCGTCCCCTGAGATCACCCCACTATTAACTGGAAGACCAAATCCCTTCTTTAGGGCCTCCAAAGGACAAAGGCAGGGCTTAACTCTCTCCCCTCTTTTGTAGGTGATCATCGAAGAGACTCTCAATCAAACGCTGGAGAGGGAAAGCATCAACGGTTCAATTCCAAGAATCAAAATAGCTCAGGGTGTGTCGATCACAATTTGTTGATGATACGATCCTCTTGAGTGTAGCTTCAAAAATTATGGCAAGAAAAATAAATCAAGTCCTGGACACCTTCCTCTTAGTTTCGAGTGGGCTCCTAAATAAGGAAAAATGTCAAATCCATGTGTGGAATGTTTCAACTAATAGTAGAGTAGGGATCGCTCAAATTTTGGGCTTTGGAATCTCAAGTGATTGGAAAAATTTCAAATACCTTGGACTACCTTTGTGCTTAAAATCGCTCCCTAGTGAGTATGGGCACCTCTTTCTTCAAAAATTTAGGAAAAGATGGAGTCCTGGGGGTCAAGGTGGCTCAATCCATTGGGGAGGGTGATCATGATAAAATCAGTTCTATCCGCCCTACCCCTCTTACAATTCTCCTCCCTCCTTGCCCTAAAGGGAGTCTTGAAAGATATGGCCCATCTCATCCGCAAATTCCTGTGGCAAGGGGAAAAATCCAAGTCCAAAAAATTTCATCTAGTGAACTGGGATATAGTATCCTCACCCAGAAAAAGTGGGGGACTAGGAATCAGAGACCCTAAAGTGGAAAATATAGCAATGGGAGCCAAGATTCTCTGGAGGATAGTGTCGGGAAGAAAGGAATGGTGGAAAATGACTATAATAAAAAAATATAGGCTGGGAGGAAGAAAAAGATGCATGGACAACATGCTTGATTCCCAACCTGGATCACAAATTTGGAAACTCATCAAAGATGAAATCCCCTTATTTAAGGAGCATCTCTCGTGAATCCTTGGAAATGGAAAACCAATCAGGCTATGGCAAGATCTGTTTTTGGGATTTGATATCACCTCCTGAGAGGCAGAATTTGGGGACTTGAAAATATGGTTGATATCGAACGAAAATGGTAGCTGGAAGGAGTGGACTCTGGGAGGTGTCCCCTCTCAAATGTCCAATCAAGCTCAAGTTTTGATCTCAACCCTTAAAGGAGCAACACCTATTCTTAGAGATATTCCAGACAGTCGTGATTGGGGAACATATGGACATTCAATAAAATCAGGATACAACAATATTCTCTCCTCTTTAAGGGTGATCCAGACTTCAACAAATGGGAAAAATGTTTGGAGCCAGGACACTCAGCCCAAAATAAACATCTTTATTTGGTCCCTAACACATGGAAAAATCCTAACTGGAAAAAACCTGATGAAAAGAGGTTTCCACAGTCCCTTCAACTGTCCCCTTTGCCAAAATAGTCAAGACACCATCCAATACCTCTTATGGTATTACCCCTTTTCGAAAATAGTCCAGAATGCTGCATATGGAGATTTGACTCAAAAAATAAGATGGCCCTCTTATCTACAACCCCTCTTGGTAAATTGGGAAAAATTCTACCGGGGCACCTTTCGAGGAAAACAAATATTCAAAAGATTGTGGAGGTCCCTCCCCGAGTACATTTGCTAGCAGATCTGGCTAGCAAGAAACAAAATTTTTTTTCAGGGAAAAAGTTCCCATCCCCAAAGTGTTGTTGGCTAGGCCAAAATGATTCTCTCAGAGGTAATGAACATTAAATCTATGAACATAGAAGATACATCCAATTGGAGTAACCCATAAAAGGTTTGGATCACAAGCTTCAACCTTCACTGTGGTAAAAATTCTCACTCAGTGCAAAGATCGCGCTGGCAACTTCATACTCTTCGTATCATAGATGATTGGATTCAAAATCAACATGATCATACACTTTTCTTTGATGGTGCTTCAAAGGGAAACCCAGGGGAGGTAGGTGCGTGGGGGGGTTTTCTATGAACCCGGAGGAAAACTAATTTTAAATTACTACTGGAATATTAGGAAAGACACCAATAATAAAGCAAAGGCTTATGCATTACTCAAAGGACTCCAAATAGCAAAGAACCACCAAATTTACAATCTGAATGTTATAGGCAACTCCGAGACAGTCATAAGGATGATGGTTCAGGGAACCGACCCAAAAAATTTGAGTCTAAAAATAATTATTGATCGAATACGTGTAGACTCAAACTCCCTCAAGCTAAAATTCTTTCACATTTTGAGGGAAAATAACACGGAAGAAAACGAAATGGCAAACGAGGCCATAGGGAAACCTCCTGGAACCTTAGGGTTTGAAAGTGTTGAAGTCTTATCCCCCTTAGCCTAATGCGTCACATGATTAGGAACCAGCGCATAAAGGCTAGAGGAGGAGCCACTTGGAGATCAAGCACAAAAGTGAACAGGTGGCACAGGCATGTGGCCAACACAAGTGGGGAATGGTGAAGCAAACAGGTAAAAAGTGTGAAACCGATGACTCATCGACTAAGGGCAGTCAAGGATAACAATTTATACATCAGCCTCATTATGGTTTCGAGTGGTTAGTTAATTTGTTCAGTCGATCTCGTGGGAATTCAAGGGATGAAGGATCTGATGCAAATCGATCGTGCATGCAACAATCCAGACGTGTAGATGATTATCCAAGATGACCTTAGGTCCAGACTCAAGCTCGCAGATATGAAGGCCTCAAGTACATCGCACCAGGTAGATTTTGTGACTTATCTGTTTGACACGAACTCGACATTGATCGTCACATGGGGAAATCTCGGTCAATGCTCATCCTTGCTGGGGGAAATTCTATTTGTTGTTTTGGTAAGCTATTCTCATCCTACCCTCACTTTGAATTGCATAGGTTTCTCTGTCCTGATTGTCTCTCAACGAATTTCCTCCCATATATTTTGGGATCCCCCTCATTACTCCTTGTCTCACCCACTGCCTCGCCCTCCGCATTTTCATTGCTTCACACAAACCTTTACCTTGCGACCTCTATTGATTTCTACTTCGCCCAACAATTACTCAATTTAGAAGAAATCCAATTCGCTGCAGCATTGCGTCCCCCCTAACAGCATGGAAAATACCTAGAGGAATCAAAGCGCACCAGAGTTCATGCATTTGCAGGGTGTTAATGGATTTTTAGCTGGTTTTGTTCAGCCGGACCCTGAGGAGGAATGTGTGGGCTGCCAAAGGACGTGAATTCAGATGGGAGCGCTCAAGTCCACTCTCAATTTTGAACTTGAAACCCTCTCTCAACACATGCACCTTATTGAAAGGTTGCAAGATGAAAGTTATGCTCAGAGGAGTCAGATTGAAGAGAAACACAACAATTTGGAGATGATGCATAGTCGATTGGATAAACTGAAATGAAACCATGAACAACCAAGCACACCAGGAAGCACCCATGAGCATCCAAGAACGTAACTTCAACCACATTCAACCAAATTATGGACGTCAACAAGCCCTACACAGATTCAATTTGGGAGCAGCAAGGACATTCAAAGATCAAAATGGAATCGGGTAGTTGACTTCTTGTAAAATTCAGATATTATGTTTTGTTTTTCGTTATATATAAACAAAGTATTCTATAGGTTGTATTCTGCGAAATACAATAGATGCAGTATAGTTAGGGAAGGTGGAAACTCTATGATCACAAATTTTGTTTTAGCATTTCCAAGCTTCAAAGACTTTACTTTTCAAAGGCTTCGCATGGCCTTATTTTTGTATTACAGTGGATTTATCCACACTTTTTAATATACATTTCCCCGTTCTTGTAAAAAAATAATATGCATTTTATTTAATTTTTTCCTCATTCAATTTGAAATTTGAATAACTTTTAATAACTATGGATAATGTAACCTCTTATAAGTGCAATTCACCAAGAGAAACAATGTTCATCTGTTCCCTCCCTTCCCTCCAAAACCCCTCATAGTTTCAAAATTTATTTATCTAAAATCCCTCATCACATCACGATTAATAGATGTGTATTTAGAAAATGGTCTCCAAGATGGAGAGACAAATTAAAGTTCAATGGAATAAGCCAAATACTCATTAAGGGATCAGATGGCTGAAACGTATAAATATTGGAAGTACAATGTAGAGAAGAAGAAGACAATTATTATTCCTTCCAACATTGTCTACTATTTTAACATTCCAATCAACGTCTCTCTCTAAAAGAGGGCTTTCAATAGTTTATAAGAACACAACAACATCGAATACCTAATCACATTTCACATACTCCTTCCAACATTATACAATATCTACTTGTCCTCATCCCTTTCCAATGAAGTCAAGCCACAAAGAGAAGACTAGTTTACTTGATATTTATTTTCTTATGTAGGCAGAATAAAAGTTTTAGATTCCACATGGAGTAAACAATCAAATGTTTGAATTTAAAAATGCCCAAATATGAGATGCTATCTCTGATATTTTGGAAATTGCTTTTGGATGGCGTTCCTAAAAGGTCATTGTTTCTTTAGAGGCCCTCACTTCATCCCGACTTTGTGACTCCATCCTGGCTTCCTGCACATGATCTCGCGTCTATTTATTTATTTATGTGTCCATGTAGGTACACTCCAAATTTGTGTGTATGTACACTCCAAATCTCTGCTGCGTTAATTTTCTCCACTCGTTGAATTGCCTATTCTTAATTTGAATTGAATTATCATTTTTTTTATTTTTTTCTCAAATAGGACCAAATTTGATAACTATGGTTTAAATTACAAAATTTTCAAACTATGGTTTAAATTACAAGATTTTCAAAATCTATATTAATAGATTTAGTCTAGGGATTTGAAACGAAAAATTGAAGACAAAGTTAATCTTCACAAACAAATACTTACAAACACAAATAATGAGATATATAGCTTCCTGAATTGAAAAAAAAACAAAAAAACAAGTATAACCAAAAATTGATATCACTACACCTCGTAAATCCCTATTGACCTACAAGTAAACACACACATATGATAAGATCTAGATGAACCAAAATATAATTAAAACTTAGAACAAGAGGAACAAACAAGTGAGACAGTGCTCACAAAGCTTAATTCATTGAGAGAATTCCATTACATTTATAGCTCAATAGAGGATTAGATCAAACTCCTAACATTGTGGATCTCAAACCACCCACAAACTAAATTTGCATTCTTGTGAAACAAACTTGAAACAACATTCTAAATTTAAAATACATTCTAGAAGTTTCTACATTATTATAACATCCCCTTTTAATGGAGAACCATATTTTCTACAACACCTAACTTGCTTCTAAAAAATTAAAACTTGAGTTTACCAAGAGGTTTGGTAAATATATCAGCGACATTATCATTTGTATTACAAAATACCAAACCGGTTTCGTTTGATTCAATCTTCTCCCTCACAAAGTGATGTTGTAGCTCGATGTGTTTTGATCTTGCATGATATATTGGATTGTGTGACAATTTGATAACACTTCGATTGTCACATTTGATGCATGTTAGACCATTTTTCTCCTCTTTGACATCTGCAAGAATTCTCTACAACCAAACAAATTCATAGGTAGCACTGGTCAAGGATTTATACTCAGATTTTGTTGACGACAAAGAAACAATAGGCTGCTTCTTACTACTCCACAATACAACCCCCAATCTTATATGAAATGCATATCCTGAGTTAGATCTTCTATCATCAGGATTTCCTGCCCAATCTGAATCAGATAAACCTGTCAGTTCAACATCAAATTCATTAGTATATATAATACCAAAATTTATTATTCCTTTCAAGTATCGAAGGACTTTCTTTGCATCTTTCCAGTGGCTCTCAGAAGGCTTAGCCATGAACTGACTAAGGATGATGACTGAGTATGCAATGTCTAGTCTCGTAGTGGTGAGGTAGTTCAAACTTCCCACCAACTGACGATATAAAGTACCATATTCCCCTTTAGTTCCATATTCACTGTATAACTTTGCATTCTATTCTAAGGGAGTTGGCATATATTTACATTCACTCATATTGAACTTTCTAAGAATTTCTTTTGTGTATTTACTTTGAGTGATCAATGTCTTGGCAGGCTCTCTCCAAATCTCAAGCTCTAAACAATAATGAAATTTGCCAGGATCTTTTATTTCAAATTCTTGAGACAACTGACTTTTAATCTCTTCAATTAACTTGCATGCACTACTTGTAATAATGAGATCATCCACATATAAATATATTAAAGAAACATTTCCTTCTTCATCTTTCTTAACATATAGGTTAGGATCACTTTTTCTTTTCACAAACCCATTGTGATAAAAGAAGGTATCTATCTTTACATACCATTATCTTGGTGCCTGTTTCAAGCCATATAAGGCTTTCCTTAATACGCAGACTAGATCTTCATGTCTCCGCTTGACAAACCCTTTAGGCTGAACCAAATAAACCTCTTCCTTTAAATCACCATTTAAAAAAGCAGATTTGACATCTAACTGATGTATTTTCCAATTATGTTTTGTAGCTAAGGAAATCAGTACTCTAATTGTATTCAATTTAGCTACTGGTGCAAAAATATCATCGTAATCAATTCCCTCCTTTTGTGAATATCCTTTTACAAGTAATCTTACCTTATATTTATCAATGCTACCATTAAATCAACGTGTATTCTTTATATTTTAATTCATTATACCAAATGCTCTGATACCAAATTAAAACTTAGAACAAGAAAAACACACAAGTGAGACAGTGCATACAAAGCTTAATTCATTGAGAAAATTCCATTACATTTATACCTCAAACTAAATCTACGTTCTCATAAAACAAACCTGAAACAACATTCTAAATTTTAAATACATTCTAAAAGTTTCTACATTATTCAAACAAATATTTTCTAAGTAGTTAATCTACACATCAAGAAATCTATAATTATAACGAAAAACAATCTCCAGTAACGTAACATAAGGAAACCATGCAAATACTATTTGAAATAAACATTCTACTTAGTGGCATGAAAACGATTATAATCACTTTACTATCCAGTCCCCCATTTTACTATCCACCTTTGTAATCACTTTGTTTCTTCGCATAGCAGTAATCTTAGAACTCCCAGTAACAAGCTTTTATATATATATAATCACTTTGTTTCTTCGCATAGGTAATCTTAGAACTTATATATAATCACTTTGTTTCTTCGCATAGCAGTAATCTTAGAACTCCCAGTAACAAGTCCAGTAACAAGCTTTTATATATATATATAACTGCCATTTGTAGATGGTTTGGATGTAAAAATGGTTAAAGGAGTGGATGACGTGTTATCGATAAGTGGTTGAAAGAGTGGATGAAACATCATAAAAAAAAATGACTACTAACAATTAAATATGGGAAAAATCACAATTTTATGTTGTTTAAATTGTATTTTTGAATGCATAAATATATTCTGCATTATAGATCCTATTTGATGTACATTAAATTCTACTTTGAAAGTTATGATTAAAAGGAAGATTAACCACTTTTGAATACACGAGATGTATGTAAACTACGAAAAATATTTGATGGACATTTAATTCTAATTATATAATTGAAAGTTATGATTAAAAAAAAAATTAGCCACTTTTGAATACAAGAGATGAAATGTTTATGAATATAAAAATAAGAGTATTTTAATTAAAAATATGTAGAAAAAAAGTTTAACAAAAATATTTTGGAGAATATTTTTTAATATTCTACTTATATTAACATCCATATTATATCATAAATTTACAAAATAAACTTCTTAAATTAATAATACCACACACATTATATAAACTATATAACTTTTTCATATAAATCTCCAATAAACATGGAGCACCAAATAAAAAATCTTAACCCTTCATAAAGCTTATTTCAACTTTCTAAAAAATCTTAACCCTTCATAAAGCTTATTTTCAACTTTCTCATGTAAATCTCTACTAACTAGTAAACATGCATCACCAAATAAAAAATCTTAACTCTTCATAAAACTTATTTTTTTTTATTATTTATTATTTATAATTGTGGTATGTAAAATTTAACTTTTTCTTTATAGTTTTCCTAAATCACATAAAATTATTATAATAATATATTTTTAAGATCACAGCCAAGTTTTTGTTTGTGGGACAAGGGACCCAAGTTTACGGAAATATATATATCTTACCTCCTTCTAAACTTGTAACCTCTTAGTAAGAAACACATGTTCTTAACTATTAGGCCCACTCACATTATATTAATAATAATTTATTTTTAAAATCACGACCAAACCACATCAAATTAATATATGAAACCCCCTTGTTTATTCATTAATATTAATCATGAATTATATGATTTGTTTTAATATATATTCTCATGATTTGTTTTAATATATGTTTTTATTTATTTATATATAATTTATTTTGTTTAAATTATTTATTTATTGTTGATTAGTATTAATCATGAATTATGTGATTTGTTTTTATTTATTTATATATAATTTATTTTGTTTAAGTGATTTATTACACGATGAAGTATTTTTTTTGTTTTGAAAGTATTTTTTAAAATATGTTATTTTTTTTGTTTTGAAAGTATTTTTTAAAATATGTTGAAAATCCATGTTAAGATTTTTATAATGGAATATATATATTAACATATTACGATGAATCTTATATACATATTCCAAGTTAAGTTTAATGAAATTTGTATTTTAAATATTGAGTAATTTGTACTATCATTTTAAAAGAATTAAAATGAATCTTTTTAAATCAAAATGATATTTTTATTATAATTATAGAAAATTAAAAAGCTTTTAAATTTTTATTATTTTTTCATTTTACAATATAAATTCAATTTAACAATCAAATAATAAATAATGTTATTATTTTTTATTTACAATCAAATAATATCCAAAAAATATTATTATTAATGCTATTGAAAAGAGTATGGAAACCTTAGAGTATTTTTTCAAAATAATATCCCAAAAATATTATTATTGGTGCTATTACAATCAAATAATATCCAAAAAAATATTATTATTAGTGCTATTGAAAAGAGTATGGAAACCTTAGAGTATTTTTTCAAAATAATATCCCAAAAATATTATTATTGGTGCTATTGAAAGGAGTATGGAAACATTAAAGTATTTTTTTTAACTTTTTTACATGATTGTTAATTAGGAAAAAATAATTTTTAATTATTTAAAAATATCATTTTAAATGATAGATTCTTGATTAAGATGGATTTATTTTAGTTTCTTTTCAATTAATTCACATACACATGCATACATATAAAATAATGACACATCTTTAAAGAAATAAAAGAGTTTATTTTTTTTCACTTTCAATTACTTTTTTATATATAAAGTTGTTATAAAATTAATTTATTTAAACCCTATATTGAAATATTTTATTTATAATTCATAATATTGAAATATTTCTTTTGAATTTAGGCTACTTGATTTATTTAGTTTTTTTTTTTTAAACTCAGACTCATCATAATCTCTTATAGCATTTATAGAGGAGATGTCATTCATTTAAAAAATTACTATATTTACAATATAGAATAATATATATTTTTATTTAAAACAATTTTTTTTCCCTTATTCTTATTTTCTTAAAAACAAA